>JAOBAT010057821.1:0-26818 GCA_026413305.1 Hydrozoanthus tunicans | reverse complement strand
AAAACTCAAAAGAGGTAAGGAAAAAAAGTAATTAATTTTGGAATCTTAAGTGGCCGGATACTGGGCACCATACTGTACATAACGAACTCCTGTTCAGTTGAAATGATTGCGGAAAAACCTTTTTTTCTGTTGGCCGAAGGAAAGTCCCGCGGGGACGGGCTAACCTCCCCTATCTCATTACCTCAACGGGGGCGTAACCAGAGGTTAATCTTTTAATCCGTTGCTAATGGATCTGGACCATCGCACTTTTCGATAAGTTCCAACGACTAGCTCAGTGGGAGCAAACCCAGACCCCAGCTGGCCAGGGCCATAAATAATAAAATCTTTCGATCCTAGTTGTATTGGTAAATTCTCCTTAGTAGAGCCCATACTTTTCATCGGACAAGTTTGGGAGAGTTTTACTTTCCATCTTTTGCTTTTTGCTTTGTTTGATCAATTCTGATTCGCAAGACAAAAAGTACATTGTTTTACTCACCCGCCGACGCATAAAAAATTGTTTGTCGATCAACAGATTAATTGTTTTGTGGCCGGGCTATTGTGGGTTAAGTTATCTGTTTGTGACTGTTGTCGACGACTGTGTTTATTCGCGCTCACACAAGTGAAATCTTGCAAATTCCGAATGATGCACTGCACGAATTTTTAATCATTCTTGACTTTATCTCTAAATATTTAATAAGTGAACGAATGAATAAATTTTATGTGACACTTTTGCCATTTTTTTTAAACTTTTATTACACAGACTTTGAGTTTGATGCTAAACTTGCATATCACTTGACACACAGATGAATAATAATATGAGACAGAAAAGATTTGAAAGGGGGCGGAAGTACAAAAAAAAATTGTCAAAAAGTATGGGCAGAAGATGAGGATCCCACACAGAAATTTATTTACAACTTCATATTCTGAATTGCATGAAGGCTTATGACTTTTGCTTTTAACATGAATATAATGCTTAAGCAAAGATTAAAGAACAAAACTATGAGAAACAAGGACCTCAAAAGCCCCTCCCATAAGTGTGTTACAGTCATTTGACAGTAAGCATAAAGTTTGAACACCGAGGGTTGTCATTCTTCTTCGTTGTACGTTCAGCTGGTTGCTGCACGCTGTAGGCTACAGTACAGGCCATTGCCAGCTCCACCACGCGAAAGCACGTCTGAAAAACCCACCAGGGCCAAGGGCGGGGGTGCACCGTCTTGGAGTAAGCTCCGTAGACCCCAAATAACGAGTACGCTTGCAGCACGCAACACAATACACCAAGAACACTTGTTGCCATGGTAATGCGGGCGACTTTGGTGGCACTACTACGCTTTCGTGACATATCTTTGTTCTGGGTACTAGAAGCAACGCCGGTACTTTTATTAAGGTCTTCAAGTCGACGGCGCACCTGTTTTGCTTGGTAAAACAGCTTACCTCCGCTGTACAGAAAACTTGCGGAGAGCAGCAACCCCCAGAAGATAAAAAAGGACTGGCACACGATCAACAGCCAGTTAGCTGTTGAAATTAATGACGTCACGCTATCAGAAACAACGACGATCGTGAAGTGGATGGCGATGATAGCAGCGAGATAGCCGGGTTTCTGTAATTTCCGCGATGGAAGCTTAATTTTTGTTACCTCAAGGAACGCAAGATGTATCAGGCAGAACGATGACGTCAAACAGGGATAGGCCAATCCAAGCAAAAGCCTGGCGACGTAGGGGGGGAGGGAAGTGATGCCATTCTCACCTGACCCGTAAGGGTCGATCCAAAGGTAGAGCGCACGTGAAAGGCCGAGAATAATTAGAAGGAGTGTTACTGATACAAACAAGGGCTTTCTGGCAAACATGTTCTTGTGACGTAGTCGAACAAGCCCTAATATAGACCAGAAGGCCAGTAAAGCAAAAAGGGCACCTAGTCCGATCCAGTGCATCTGCCAGGCCAGCCCCCATTTCTGTTTTGCGACTGGCCAATCAGGACCCGGTTCGGCTTTGGGAGGTGAGACAGAAGGAATAGCAGTCACGTTTGCAGTTTGTGACATCGATTAGATTGAATGCCTCTAACCGCTCATGCAGGGTCGAGTTGTTTCGTCACTTGGCCAAGCACTGCAACAGACCTTGTATCAGTGACAAGGTGAACCGTCCTTAAGATCTGACAGACAGCCGAACAAGATACGAAATACAAGATCGAAAGGGCAGGCCTCAGGCGCAAAGTTTGAATTTATCGATTTGAGAGCACAATCCAAAGTGTGTAAGGTGAACTTCTAATTTGCATATGAACCGTTAAACGATCACAAGAAGAAGACTTTAAACGTGCGAAGAGTCTTTCCCAAGCGAATTTGGTTTATGAAATCGTTGAGATTATACTAATTAAAACTCGCCCGTAACATAGCTTAGATACTCGTGAGAGATTCGATATCTCTTAGGATGTGCCAACTGATAACGAGAGGGCACAACGGAAAGCGCAAATCACTTCTCCTTAACATGCAAATGACGCATTCGATTGAAATACCAGGAAAATTACCCGCAGACGATGTGGGGTAACCTTTACAACAGATAAACAATATGTTGTTGAGTACTGCAATCAACTGCAACGAAATTGCTTTCTTCGCCAAGGGTTTGAAAGGAACGCGTCGTGTGTTGGACGTGTTTACAACTTGGCAAGTACTTAAGAAAATTAAATATCTTTCAATTTCATGTAATTATGACGTCAGAGTGCTGCGGCGAGAGAACAAAACTTTGATTAGTTTCACTACTCAAGAAGCTGAAAAAACAAAAGATAATATTTTTCTGTCAGTTGGAACGTCAGCTTTCATATTTTGAAAAAAGCTCATTATATATCACGTAACATAACGCTTCTAAAGCTCAAGGCGATTCGGTTATTAGAAAAATTTTGCTAGGGCCGGCCGGGAGTATTTTTGCTTATAATTATTAGAAATCCCTATTTGTCAATTTTTTTTTTCTTCATACGCAAAAGTTTGAGATTTTACTGGTATTTACAGGTGTAAAGATATTCAAATCCCCATGCACTGACATTTGAATTTTTTAAAGAACTACCTTTCGGTTGAAAACTACATATTTTAAAACAATCACTGATTAGATAAACTGGGAAACCCCGAGGCTTTCATTAATTTTGCCCTTTTATATTGAAACAAGCTACACTGATTGAAAGCATCGCTAGCTTCAAGGCGTTGTGATTATAATTTGATCTGAAACAGTGAGAATAACAGAAACCACACATATCACATGCCAGTTAAACCTTGTTCGGCGGCTTCCGAAGTGTCGTTCATAATCGAAATTAGCTATACTTGAAAAAGAAACAAGTTTGATTTTGTGAAGAAAGTTATTCAAAAAGTACATAAACCAAGAAATGGTTGAGTCCGTTGCGAAAATATTAGTGTAACTATCTGGGGATTTTCCGCCTATGTCCAGCGTAGCATGTTTGCTGGTTTATCGAGGTTGCTTTAGACGTTCATGCAATTATCTAAAAACAGATATGAAAGATAAATCAGATTTGTTCTCGTTTGTGGTTTTCGAATTTACACTTGCAATGTGCTAGCGCTGGTAATAAGAACGACGAAAAAGAATTGCTCAATCTAAAATCCCCAGAGCTGAGTACTTAACCTTATGCAACAGTTACGAAATTAAAGCGAAGAAACTACGCGAAAAAACTTCATTTAAAGAAAATAAACAACATAGCCGTACAAATTACTGCTTCTTTTCTAATTTGTCAACAAATCGCCTGTAATTGTAAACACAGTGATCTTTTAATTTGGTTGTTCGTTGACATAGGGTTTTCGGTGTACTAAAGAGCTATGCTAAGAGCTGTTGAAATATTCTAAGACTCGCGTCTCTGTAATGAACGAACAACATATACAAAAACTGATGTATACGTAATTGAACTTCAAAGATTTTTGCACCGGAGTGTACTCCAGACCTAATTCCCTTATATAAACGTATAAAGTCGTTTTATTTTCACGTTTATACTTTAAGTCTTAACTATTGCCAACCAATCTAGGTTATCCCTTTGTCTGCAAACGGTACTTGCTATGCATGTATGCTACATATCAGTGCTTCAAAGTTTTTATCTTTTCATACATGTCTTTAAACTCTTTAACTATTACCCGATAATTATCCTCAACTAAGCCATGATGAATAACAATTAACCGATTTTTTCAATAGACGGAAAATTTAAAAGGGTACGAATCTTGTTTGCGACACCTTTTTTGGCTGTTTTAAAATTATTAATAAAAATACTAAGAAAACTTTTTCCATTGTCTGGCTATAATGGCTTAAAAGAAAGGCCAATTTTATGTTATTGTTTATCGTCAGGACACTTCGTAATTTGTGACACCTTGTAAAACAATATACAGATATAGCTATTGTAATGTTTTATGGGTTGCTGCAAAGGCAATCGAATGCAAAATTTCTTATGAGTCAGTAAAAAAACAAGAAAACAGTTTTAGATGTAATTAGTTCAAGAAATACAGTTTTTAGACTTCGTGTATACCAAAACAATTCAAAACGAGGAAAGGCGGCAGTGCAAATTATGAGATTTTCGGGGGTGGAAGCGGAATATTGAATATTGAATATTGAGTTTAGATTAGTTTGCCATACTTGAAAATTTAGTTTGAATATGTGAAAATGTAGTTTGAGTATTTGAAAATTTCGTTTGAATACGAATAAATGTCCTTGAATAACGCATAACAAAAACTCTGAGGTTTGAATATTGAATATTGAACTTTGAATACTGAATGTTGACAGTTTGAATATTGAATACTGAAAAAAAACATTCCGCTTCCACCCCCGATGATTTATCTTTTCGGTTGTGATTTCAACTTTGGGTGATGAAGCGGAATATTTCAAACCAAAATATTCAGTTTATAGTTTCGGAATATTTTCCAAATACTCATATTCCAGAGGCTAATATCCTTAAATATCCATATTCCCTAGTCTGGCTGGCCTGCTATTCGTATTCCGAGGTCAAAATAGCCAAATATATACCTCTATTCATATTCTGAGGCCCAAAATATTGGAATATTCATATTGCAATATTCCGCTTCATCCTTCTATTTAACTATTACTTTGGAACCATTTTAAACAGCTTGCAAGCGAAGTGACGCTAGATACGATCTTATTTTACACAAAATTTCTTACAAACGGTCATAACTATGTCAAAGTTTTATTCTGTCTGACAGATTGGTTGTCAAGGAACTGAGTATATTCAGGCTAAACATGTATACTATGCTACATGTAGCGTCGAAGCGAATTCTGCTTGAAACAGCTAGTAGGCGTAAAGGCGGATAAGACTGAGGAAACACAAACTTACACAACTACACTTAACCTCACTAAACTGCGTTTTAAAGGTTCCAACAGCACGAGTATATAGACGAACTTCACTCGTTTTGAGTTTCATTTTCAAAGTCCTTTGCTTTTTGATCGAGTAATATACTTACAATCGTAAAAACAACAAGGCAATTTGAAATGCAAAACTGCCGTTTTTAGGTCAATCAGTACTTTGAAGTGCTTGACTCGATGTAGCACGCGTAAATACACCAACTTCAGTTTTCCCTTTAATTTAGTTTCATAGTTTGCAAATTCTTCATTTATGAGTAATAATCATAAAAAACATCAAGGCAGTGGATAACTTAAAATACAAAATATGAGACATTTTTGCTTTTAAGCACTCAAAAAGCTAAATTAGTACTCAGCTTCGCTTCGTGCTTCTCTTGGCCGCTCAGTCTCTTACGCTTCTTCGTGCTTAGCAACCTCCCGCGTGCTCGATAACTCGATGGATGCACGCTATCTAAGAACCATTTCTCAATAAATGCGTGATATTATGTGTAATAAGTAGAGAGCTGGCTATAGAGTGTTGTCTTACTCTTAAGTGATATAAAAGAAGGGATCTTTTGAATCAACTAGTTCGCGTGTGCCTTTATATAGATGCACCGATACATTCTAGTAGTTGAATGAAAAATACAAACAATGACGACACACTGATGACGCCATCATCAAAACACTTGACTTCATAATAGTTCATAATCATAATATAATGTCGATAATTTAATGAGAATTAGAAACTGTTGTTGCAAAAAGCTACTTAAAGTGTCTTCAACGAACACTGACCGTGTTCAGGTAGGTATTTTGTTCAGGAACATAACAGGATTTTTGAGATTATCACTTCACCGGTGTTCATCCGATCAAAGCAGTCGCCCAAGAAAACAGAAACGGTTGAATAGCTTCCGTGCATCCTTTGCGTAACAAAAATGTGACGTCACTCTCCTCCAAAACAAGCGCGCGCTTGTTGAAGCAGAAAACTGTCAAAAGCTGAATGAGAAACAGTATAAGTTTCCGGTTTCGGTATACTTCCAAAACTCTTCATACTTGTATACTTGTAATTAATCTTCTTACAAGTCAAATAAAAAGTAGTATTGGTTCGTTTATCAACTTTTATGCGCATTACACAATACAAAATACTTTCTTTCCGCTTCACAAAGTCCTTGCGGCTCATGCAGTTGGCTTTTGAATATGAGGACGGCTCAGGTATTTAGGGCTCTCGGAGGCACTTTTATTTTTTCGATGTTGGGGATCAGATCAAGTGCTTTTGCAAGCTTTTGACGACAGCACAAAACCCTTGCAGAGACCGTGGCCTTGAATGAACCCCCACTGACTTTCACAATCGATCCGGTATCTTTCCGGTTACAGCAGACTGTGCACAATAAAGCTTATATTATTCCGCGAATGATTTGTTATAACCAAGAAAAAGCGCCCTGCTTTAGTGCATTATTTTAGCATATTATACTAGATTGTACCAAAAGTTTGTATTCACAAATACCAATTTATTGCCAAGCGTGACGCACGTGAACTTTCGTGCATTCTTCTCACAGATTTCTTGTTTCCGAGGAATCTAACAAACTAACCAATCACATCACAGACACAATGCCATGTGACCAAATGAAACTGATCCCAAGCTTTCTTCAATAAAAAGCAATGGTGAATTCTCGCGAATTTGTAATTCGTATCGAGAGAACTCTCGCTGAAATGAAGCGTCTTTCTCTCAGTTTACAGCTGTGATGGATTGGCCCTAATCAAAAAAATATATACTGGATTGATTTTGTCCTGAATGGCCCGGCTTTCTCCGCCGTTTAACGGCGCAACGAAAAGGAGACATGGTAGATTCAAAGAGTGGATAGTAGTTTTGTGTTGTCTGATCGCTAGGTCTGACGAGACTTCGTTTGGATGCTATGAAAATGCTACAGTTGCCGCTTCTACTGGCGAATTGTACTTCGACTACAAGTCGTCCATTGTGGAGAATGGTATGTATATACGGACCTTTTTGTCCTTTTGACAGTTTTAGCTGCATAACTTGGTTCGACATAAAACTACTCGCTATAGACGACATTCATTTCTATAACTGAAACAGCACATGTCTTACTTAATTCGTAACCATAAATAGGATGATTTAATTTTAAAACGAATGAAAATTTAGTGATAAAGAACTAGACAAAGTAATGAAATTTTTTGCTGAGTTAGTTTACTCGAATTCGTATTTCTCAGCAGACAATCTGTTATCCGATAATTTCTCAAACACTAAGTCTCCCAATCATATTTCGACAGGTTCTCTTAGATAATAGTTTTGAGGTTGTGTTTACCCAATTAGTGGACTTGGTTGTTTCAGTTGTGTAAACGGGTAAAACTTTCTAGCCAATTTCTTAATTAAAGTAATAAGATTGATCTGAGAGTGCTAATTTCGTTCTTTGATGAATACTTGTAGTCCTACGTTTTATCCAACCTCACTCTCTTTGGCTCTTTAAATAACACTGGTAAAAACTTTTTAAAATGCTGTATTTGTAACTGCAACAAAATTAGATTTAGTAGCCTTGTTAAGACTCAACATAAATTTATGAAATGTATAAAATAAATCCATTTTAATAAAATTTTTCTTTTGTTCCTAACTCCCCCCCCCCCCTTCTTTACTCAATGAGAACGGTTCTGGCATATTTTTAAATAAACAGATCTAGAACATTAGCAGCCAATTTCCAAAAAACTGAAAGTTTACTTGGCACCCAAATGAAGGCATAAGTTAAAAACATCAAATGCCGTTACCTACAGAACCAAAAAATTTTTCGACAGAACACTTTCACCGTTATGTCTCATTTACTAAGGTCTATCAACTGAGGAAAAAAAAATTAATTTCATTGGCCTTTTACAGCAGAGGGGTTGGTGCAGTGGTAAGATCCCTGCCTCCCAATCTGAAAATTAGATGAGTATTGAATTTGGGTGACCTTCTTTCCCACTAAAGGCCACTCAGCATTCATATGGAACCTTTTTTTTACTTTACTTAAAATATTGGGGGTTGAATATTTCAGGAAATAGACAGGGGCTGAAATTAAGTATTTTTTACCCTGGAGTGGGAGTTGATGGTAAATATTAATTAATATTAGTCCTTAGAATGGGTGGTTTGGAACCCTTCCCAGAAGCTATTTTTAAATTGTGCTCTTTATCTCTCAGACTACTACTTGTATATTAATTTTGTTGTTTTACCTTCAGAGTACATTGTGGTTTTCAATGGATATTATACTACATCCACAAGAGACAATTTCATAGCTGATGCATTGGAACCGACTGGAGCAAAGTCTTGGAAGATAATCCCTCGGCACAATCCTGCAAGTAGTTACCCCAGTGACTTTTCTCTAGTAAAGGTAATGAAGTCCTTGTCCATTTCAGTCCAAAATGAACTGGTAAAATCTCCCAATGGAACAAGTTTGGGTGAATTTTACTTTTCACTTTCAGTAGTAATGCTGTGTTGTCAAGTTGTTGTATAAGTATCAACTGAATGAACTTGCAGCTTTAATTGGTAGGTAACAATAAGATAAATTTAACTTTATTAACAACAACTGCAACCCATATTGTACTTCTTAACATGAAATAGTTACAGCTTTCTCATGTAAATAAATATTAATTTACAAATTGACTAAACAGAAAAAATATCGAAAAATACCGAAAGCTATTTAAATAATATTGTTTATCAATACTTCAGAATTATTGGCATCTAAAATAACCACAGAGTTAACAGATTAAGGTGCAAGCCTACAGAAAAATTTATAGATACACAAAGGTCGGTACACACACTAGAGGACAGTTTCGCACACACAAACAGCCCATTTGAGTACCGAGGTGGTTGCAAAACAGAAATTATTATCAAGTAACCTTTACTAAACATAAATTTGTAAAAGTACAGTCATTCTGTAGAGCTCTTCTTTTTTTATCAAAAGAAATGTATTACATTTACCTTCTCTCGGCTACCCTAGGTAATGATAAGTGCAATCAAATAAATGATTGGTCACATAGACTCAAACTGACTCACTCAAGTTACTGGTTAGGAACTGATAATTTGTTGCAACTTGCTGGTTTGGTACACAAAAATAATGACTTTGTCTACATAACATGTTCTTTTAACAGTTGAAAGGTGATACAAGTGGAGGGCTCAAGGCACTACAGAGACACCCACAAGTAAAGAGAGTCACTACTCAAAAGAAGGTGACCAGATTTCTAACGAGTTTGAAAGGTGCGTTGATATGATTTTCTAGTAGATTGTAGTTCATGCTTAATATTGCCTTTTTGACAGTCAAAACCAGTTGGCATCAGCATCTACAGTAACTTCCATTTCTGCATTACACATACAGTCAAAAAAAAATTATGTAGCTAATAGTAAAAACTCAAAATAACGAAGCAAGATATACTTGAATTAAGAATAGTTAAAATGAAGAGAAAAGTTCGTTTGCAAAATTATTGTGAACATCAGACTTATTTATATTGTAGATATGTTAATTTATAGACCTGTATATCAATACAGTTGTACCCTGATAACTTGCACCTGGGTAATTAGTCATTTTAATACCTTGGATAATTATTCAAACCCGGGCAATTCAAACACCCCACTAATTCAAAGTAAATTCCGTTCCCTTGGACCACATGCACTGTTGGAAATCTGTGTATATATATGTTTATCAAATAATTACATTGTAAAAAAGTCCAAACTTCAATGCAATCATAAATTTCTTTGAAATTGTAATCTCAAACATTTCACAGCTCTTTAAACACTTTATTGTTGTTATTAATCCCTTTATTCAGGCGTGCATTGAAATGTTGGCATGATGAAGTCAATAGACTAAGCATCTTCGTATTAGCCGATTTTATACTTGAATGTGTTTTTCTTCTTTGCATTAAGAAAAATTGTTTTGTTAATGAAAACATTTAAAATAATATGTCCATAGACATCAAACTGCTCGCTAATGTGGTGAAAATAGAGCAAACAAAGCTATTTTTGAAAGGGTGCAAGTACAGTAGCATTATATTTATTCTTCACCACTGTAATTCTAACCCCCAATAATTCAAATGTTTTGCATTTCCTTCACGACTTCGAATTACTAGGGTCCAACTGTATAGTATTATAAGTTTATAAATGTTTCTAAAATAATTTATTTTTATTTACAATTATATAAACTAGTTGGTAAATTAGTCCATGGAAAATAATAATTTTGTGTAGGGGTGTACACATCTGTTTTTCTTTATTTCTTGGTATTTAGTTTTCATTTGTTTGCTAATCTAATATGGTTCAGAACAGCCTGCAAGGTGAAGGTTTATTCTGGCTTGGCCTAAAGCTAAATTTACGATGTCATGGTCTTTCCAGTATGTACATTCATTTGAAAAAGGATAATATCATGAACAATTTAGTTGTTGTTGACCTAACAGGAAACGAAAAAAGTGATCATGGTGTGAAGAGCAGTGACTGTAAAGGAAAGGGTGTTGATTGCTGGTCTCAGGCATGGAGTGCAAGGTAAGCCTGTGGGGTTTGTGCAAGTAAGACTTCCTTAGTGCATGTAGACAAAATAATTAACATACAGCCATGCATGATCGTTGGTTAAAGTGCTACTGAAGCGAAATCTTCTGAAAATTAATTTAAAGTATCAAACGTTGAAATTTAACCTATATATTTCCCACTGAACACTCTTAAAACTACTTTATGAAGAATTTACTAAGACAAAATGCCTATTTTAGTGCCAAAGCTCCAAACACTTATTAAGCTTATTAGATTTGTTTGATGTCACATGAAGCCAAGAGATCAATCTCACTTTCCCTTTCCAATTCATTTGGTCATGGTGAAGTTTGTCTGACTGATGGCCCAATGTTTGAGCGAAAAACTCACTAGTTCACTGTAAACGCTAGTAAAGCGCAGCTTGAATTCCTTTTAAACTGTGTGACATCATAAACTGCTGTCCTATTTTATTGTTTTTGTTTGCACTGTATGTACTATTTTGAAAACTTATTTTATAGACTTAAAATGGTTAGGTGAGCACTTTATTATCCATTTACGATTAAATGATAGTGTTGGAAAAGCACTTAGAGCTATAAAAATAACAATGAAAAAATGGCTTCAGTATCATTTTAAGGACTATCTACGATACATTAACCTGCATGGCAGTTGTTTTTAAATAGGTGAGACCAAGTGTCAACAAAGCGAGCTGCCATGTTAAGTGCACAAGCGAAAGAAATCTTTCTAATTTACTCGCACATTTAACATTCAAATTTACTCATGAATGTATCTAACATGGTGGCCTGCTCAGTTGACACTTTATTCTCTTCCAAAAACAGCCGCTACACAGGCTAATCTCACTCAGGTCAGGGTTCCACAAAGTCTACAGTCATGTAGCTTATACCTTTAATGTACAGTTCCACAAAGTCTACAATCATGTAGCTTATACCTTTAATGTACAGTAGTCCTGAAGACCTTTATAGCTGTTGGGCAATGTTTATCAAAGTTTTGTTCTTGCCTAATTATAATACTTCCAAATGCCATAGTTTGCTTTAGTTTTTAATGCTTTACTCATTAATGTACTTTTTTGTCTTGCAAGCAAAGAGCCCCAAGCAATACCTAGTACTTACCATATTTTCTCTTGAATATATTTAAATCAAGGCTCTGAGACTGAAAATCAGCCAGAAAACCTGAACTCAACTGATACACAGGCAAAAAAAAATTAAATTTAACTTTGTTTGGGCTGGTCAAAGAATGGGCCTTGACTTATACATGGTACTGACTTACAAATAACACTTACCTAATACAAAACAATTAGTCACTGTTAATTTAAAAGACCAATAAAAATTTATTTGTGAATTTATTTATTATTTGTGTTTAGGAGGACGACACGATCAAGTCTAGCAGTAGTAAGTGTTATTGACATTGTTGAGCTCAAACATTGCATTAATTTCAATTGTTTATTAATTGATGCTATTGGTTAGAATCCACCACATGATGTAATGATATGATAAAAAACAGTAATAACAATAATTTAAGTTTTTGGAGGCAAATATTCGAGCTCAATGCTCTTAGAAAATGAAAATTATATCCACATACTTTATGTGTATATATGAATACTTAATATATATATTACATACATGGCTATTGCATAATTATGTTTGGATTTTTTACAATTATATTAGATATAAATATTTTACTATAAAATAACTATATCCTGGACTTGAGTGACAACTTTTTCATATCCCCTACCAAGGACTTTCATATCCCCTACTAAGGAAGATATCGCTGACTTCATTTCTTATTTTATCCCCTCATTTTGGCACAAACAACACTGAATAATAATACATAAATTTTACTATATAATAAAAAAAATTACATGTTCCATCAACTGTATGAAGCTTATCTCCTCATGGAAAAAAGATTTCACTTGTTCACTACGCTCAGTCACAAAAATATTAAATTAGATCTCTTTTTTACCAATATCTTTGTCCCGTAATATCCTCTATGATGTATCTAACTAGTATAAATTTTTAAAAATGACCTTAAGACAAGTAAACATCAAAGCTTTTTGGAAGAGCAAAGTTATGAGATTATCTTGATGGGAAGCTAAAGCCAGTAAATTATGATGAACACCCACTTGTGGTTACCATTTTGTTGAAGAAGCATATTGATTCGTACTGAGAATAGTTTATCTACTAAGTATTCTTGTTCTGTGTTTTTCTAATAAACCAGTTCGACATTTCAGAAACATGTGCGTGATTCAGGATAAAATGTAAAATTCATGAACTTGAACAAAGGGAGGCAATGAAGTGGGATTGGAATTCATTATTATTCCTTATTAGTATGATGATTAATTTATTTTATCCTGATGCGACTTGTTATTCTGAAATTCCGAACTAGCTTATAGGCATTGAGGCACTAGTCAAGGAATTGTAGTGAATTGTTTGCCATATTATTTAGACTAAATCCACTAAATCTAGCTATATGTGTTCAGGTATTTTCATTCATTAAAATATATTTTATAAAAGTTGATCAAATCAATTTTTATATTCGAAGGGACAATTTTGGCAGAATCATCATCGACAGATACATGGCAGAAGAATTATGCGGTCTGTCCCAAGACAGGTACTGTTGTTAATAATGGTGTCATAGTCAAGAATTAAGAACATCTACAGCTTTTTAAAACAATTTTTGAAATGTATCAGTGTATTTAATATGAATCAAACTTCCTGGGGCTGGTTGTTCAAAAGCCAATTAACTTTATCCCAGGATTAACTCTTAACAAAACCTATTGGTTGTCATGGTAGTTAACCCTGGATTAGGCTAATCGTCTTTTGAACAACTCGGCCCAGGGCTCCAAGTTATCACATGATTTTTTTCAATTGATGACAAAAGAAATGAAGGAAGTTTTTTGGTATTGTATTTTTCTTCACCTCAATTCAACAATAATTATAACATATACAGTGCAGGATGTGCAATATGATTTTCTGGAGTCCCAACTACTTTGTATGCTTCAATTTGGTTAAGTTAGGAGTGTCACACTTCAATGTCTTCATTGCAGATTGCACATGTGTTACAAGCAGATGTGTTGTGGAGTATGGGACATACAGGTTTGTTAAGTTCACTGTTTCAGAAGCATCAACTTCAAATTTTTTTCATAACTACATTTGTGTAGATTTATACTGTTTTTTCATTTTCATATGTTTGTAATGAGGAATCTACTAAAAGCACATAAATTGTTTCTGCTTGCAATGTGTAGAGATCTTTACAGTAAGTTCCATTTTTGATATAAAATTATATAGTATTTCTATTTAGTGACTAGATGGTTACTTCGAGAATAATATTGAAACAACTGACATACACAAGTGTGCCAGATAACATACAGTCCTTTCTATTGTAACTACTGCAGGTCAGCTATAGATACTTGATACATTTACTTAATATATTGGTTAATTGAAGGGTCTAGTGATAAAACGGTGTAAGTGAGTTTGTGTGAAATGCTAAATTATCCCAAGTATTACTGTATGAAGAGATAAAAGGGATAAGGAGTTGACAACTTCATAAAAAGTCACTTATGCCGTTTTTGCACTAGACCCTTCAATTATAATTTCAACAGGTTAAGTAAATATTTGTTTAGTGACGAAGAGCAACCCAGAGTGCAAGTTTCAATCTTGTGATTGATTTATTTGAGTATAGCAGTTGTTTTCAGACTGCTACTGTAGCTTGTGAGTTGTATTTTCTTGTAATACTACAGAGGTACACCTTTCTACCTTGCACCACAAACTAATTGTACTATTCTTAGCCAGTGAGAGTGGAGAAACTTTTTCTTGTAAAAGAAAGCACCCTCAGTTTTTTCACAGCTCGCAGTTTTGATTATTTACTGTATCCTAACTGTTTCAAAGTAACTTTTTCTTGTACAAGAATGCACCCAAGTTTTTTTTCACAGCACACAGTTTTGATGGTCAACTGTACCCTCACTGTGGTTTTTTTTTCCATGTCCATTGTTAGGTAATGGGATCAAAGTTGCTATCTTTGACACTGGTCTTCCAAAAAACCATCCACACTTCCGCAAAATCAAAGACAGAACGAACTGGACAGAAGAGAAAACTCTGGATGATGGTAGGGTTACTAGCTAATACCTACAAAATAATCATAAATATTTGTAAACATGTTTTCGGTAACCTGAAAATATCAAAGGGCTCAAAATTATTTTTTTTCCACTTGGCCTGCTGGCCACCAAAGGCAAAAATTTGGTAGCCAGATCGCATGAAGTTTTAGTAGCCAAATAAATTTTCAACAAGTAGTTCATACTACATCAGCATACGTAAATCTGTAGTTGCGTGTACAAGAATAGTTAAAGTATTGCATTTGTTATATTTTTTTGTTGCCCAAGGAAGCAGCTATTTTTTTCTAAAAGTTTTTTTTGTACCTCTCTTTGTTAAAAAAAAAATTCAGTGAATTAAATTGTAATCATAGTTGAAATGAAGTTTAAAGAGTGTAATAAATAGAATAAAGAAAAAAAGAGAGCAGCTATAGGCTTTTTTAGTTCATCACATTATTTATAATTTTGTTAGAAAGAATAGCTCTTAGTAGTCACATACTGCAGGTTCTACATAGCCTTGAAGTAACCAGCAGGCTACAAGTCCTAAGAACCTAATAATAATAGCCAGCATTTTGTTTTTTGGTAGCATGTTGATTGACCGCGTATAAATAGTTGGCAATTTCAAGTCAAGATTTACAGTGAAAAGAATACAAAGAACTTAGTTCATTCTCATCAATAATTTTTATGTCTGTTTGCAGGTCTTGGACATGGAACATTTGTTGCAGGTGTGATTGCTAGCTCTCGCGAGTGTCTCGGGTTTGCTCCTGATGCAGAGCTTCATGTGTTTAGAGTCTTCACCAACAATCAGGTAGGAAGTACTTCATGTATAGGTCTGATAATTAATGCATTTTCCATTATTTATTTCAGCTTACAGTCCTTTGGTAGTCTGAAAACCATTCAAGGTTTTCAACCTGATTATAATTTTAATTTTAAGCAATTACAGAAAACAACTGTACATTCTGCTGAAATTTTAGAAAATTACAATAATAAAATACAAAACAATCATTGTTCATCAGCAGGATACCCAAACTGTGCGTTTTATTCCACAATGGTTTCAGTATACCACTAAGTGAGCACAGTAACTGAACAACCATTAGTAAAAGTAAGGAAAAAATCCAATCGAAAATGATTGGTCTAAAGTCCTTACATTACGTATGTACAAAACTTTGGCGTAAACGCTACACAAACAGAAAACACCTTGGTTGCAGATAGATACCACAGTGATGTTCACTGTACATACTTACTGTAAGCAAAGAACAAATGAAGAATTCAAAGAATTGAGAGTCCATTACACTCTTGCTGGAATATAATCACTGTTAAAAATAGGATAGAGGGGGTTCCAGAACCCCTGGAACCCTCCATGGCTTAGCAGCTGTTCAGGTACCATGTTAAGACTCTTGAGGGCTTTTGGTTGTCCTCACCCACTTTGAGATTAATCTTCAGATATTTACACAGTATACTACTTTAAAGGTTTCCTACACATCTTGGTTTCTGGATGCTTTCAACTACGCAATTCTAAAGAAGGTAGATGTGCTCAACCTGAGTATTGGTGGACCAGACTTTATGGACCAGCCTTTTGTTGACAAGGTACGTCTTGTTACCAAGCTCAATATAAATTGGAGGGTCTTAAAGTAGTGCAAAAGCAACATAAGTGACTTTTTGATGGAGTTGTCAATTCTCCCTACATTATCCCTAGTATCTTGTTATAATCATTGGAATTCAAATCAGTTAGCATTTCATACAAAACCACCTCGTTTTTGCACTAGAACCTTCAATTTGGTCTGATGAAGTCTTCAGTACTTAAAGATCCAACTACAGTACAGTACAAAGATTTATAATTAATATCAACAACTAAAGGCTTGTGTGTAAAGAAAAAAACAAAGCTTAGCATTAATTAACATGACTGTATTTGATTTGTGGACAATTTATGTCCTGACATATGTGTGTTGTATTGTCTTTTCTACTAGCAAAAACAAGCCTGATTCACTACTGAAGTGTCATAAATTACTATATTCTATTAACTTTCAAATTATTTGGAATGTAACAACGAATTACAGCAGCTACTAGCAAAAACAAGCCTGATTCACTATTGAAGTGTCATAAATTATTATACTTATTCTATTAACTTTCAAATAACTATTTTCCGCTGTAACAACGAATTACAGCAGTTTGTTTTAAAGGCAAAAGCTCTTAACAGCTTCAGTGACCGGGTCTCTATTTCCAATGAAATAACTTTAGAATGTATTAAAAATTTCCTGAAGATGAAGGGATTTTAACGTTAAATTTCCAATTTAGTTAATGTCTGATTGTAAAGCTCTCATACACATTCTCATATGTACATCAGTACGAGATTAACCTTTTCAGTCCCAGCTAGTTTTTTTGATCAAAATGTAACATAACACATCAAAATAAGTCATTTTTGTTGTGAGAAAGTAGGAATTGATAAAACAAGCTATACTATTGAAAACGAAAAAAAGGAAAATCTCCCAAACTTCTCACTTGAAAAGTATGGTCCCAGTTTGAAGAATTTACAAGTGTCGCTAGAGCACATTTGAAGTTTTTATGTATTACTGGCTCCTCATTTCCATGTTGATCGTTCCATGATAGGTTTGGGAACTGACTGCAAACAATGTGGTGATGGTGTCAGCGATTGGTAATGACGGACCTCTGTATGGGTAAGCAGAACGTTCTGAATATTTGATGTATACGACAGGGTTACATGGCTTGCAATTTGAAAATCCTTGACGAGTGAAATAAAGCTTGCCTAAAACATTTGAGGGTAGCGATTGTTTCCAACTGAGGACACTATTAGTGATTCTTGTTCGTAAACAACAGAAAAGACGCTTTTGCGCATCCCAAAGCCTAAGTTTCTCTGCTAAGTAGTTGTACCCAAGTACTGCTAATGCAAAATGTAGACGTCCCAAACTTAATTTATGGCAACTGCTTCGTACATTAGATGTTTTCTTTAAGCTGATCGGCTTATAATTATTGCTCTTCTCGGGTCCATTTTGCGTGAGCGAGAGGAGTAGCTTGCTGCAAATGGCAAGCTCTGGGGTTATCAGTGGCTACAGTAGTGCTAAAGGGGAATTGGTACCAAAGCGCTTGGCCACTGCAGGGTTTGTATGGGTCGGGTTTGAAAAAATTTCGTTTTCCGGCCTTGAAAACCATGGAATTTTGATTAGGGTCATGGAAAGTCATGAAAAACTGGCAGAATTTCGAATGCTAACAATGTGTAGGAAAAAATATAACCCATCTATATATCGGGCCGGTTTGTCTGTATATCAATTTTGTTGCCAGGTGAAAACATCAAAAACCAGTTACTGCTGATTTTAATTCCTGGAGTTGAACTTGGTAATGCTACTATGTCTCAAAATAAACATCCCTTTCTTCACTTTGTTTAACTTGTGCTATGAAAAGGGAAAAATAAAACTACTTTCGATGTATTGAGGGAAAAAATAACAATGCTAGGTCATTGAAAATCGAGAAAAGTCATTGAAAAAGTCATGGAAAGCCATGGATTTTCAGGAAGTCCAAACAGTACGAACCCTGTACTGCATCGCTGATTATTAACAAGTTTTAGTAACACGTTGTCGTGAACACCAACAGGACCCTGAACAACCCAGCTGACCAGATGGATGTCATCGGTGTTGGTGGAATAAACTTTGAGGATCAGATTGCCCGTTTTTCATCTCGAGGAATGACAACCTGGGTAAGTCGCCATGACCTGCTGTGTATGAAAACTCTCCCAAAAATGACTCCCATGCTTTTTTTACATTTTATACTTCTAGTCACTTTAGGAGAGATTTGCTGTTTATCAGCTTTTTCCTACAGTATAAAGCTAAATCCCTTCCCAAGCCTAAAGCTCCATTCAAACCAGCACTGCTGAACTGGATTCTCTGTCAAATCCAGTATATGAATAATTAGATAAATAAATGAACAGATAAATGAATAGATAAATGAATAGAGGCCCATTAGGCCGGCTCTTATCTCCAGTTTTCATAGTGTTTAACAAATGAGAGCCATTGAATCCCCCTGGAAAGGCCACTAATCTTTCACAGGTCAGCTTGTCTGTACTCGTTTATACAGCTGAGTCGACTGGAGCAAGTCGGGTAAAGTGTCTTGTTCAAGGACATAGTGATCAATCAAGATCAGTTATTTTCACAACTAAACTGTCATATCTTGCTGTGTAGTGAGAAGGTAATCAGTGCCATAGCAGGTTGTTTTCATTGTAGCTCAGACCCATAGAAATGCTTTAATGGAGTGTTTTTTCCCTGTACAGGAACTGCCCGCGGGATACGGCCGAGTAAAGCCAGACGTAGTGACCTATGGCTCAGGTGTTCGTGGTTCTAGCCTTAAGTACGTTCTCCTAAATGTTTGTTTTAGCCTACTTTAGATACTCATAAACACCATGATTCTAGCCATGGTTACATACTCTTAAACGTTAGTTCTAGCCTCCATTACGTACTGTAACGGTTCTATCCTGAAATACGTATCAAAAAGCCTTCCGATTCCAGCCCTAAGTATATTTTCAAAAATATTCTTAACCTACCCTGGTGTTTAGATTTTAAAAAAATTAAGGTGCACAATCATTCTCATTTCAGCATTTTAAACTAGACTGCGTATTCATAGGCATTCTGATGCTATCCTAATTAGAAACGTAATCGTAAACATAATCTGATCTTCTTTCTATCTTTAAATATGTACCGATAAACACTCGCACACTAGAGATAGTTTGGAACTAGCATAGGACGTGTTGTTTAACGGTTTCAAACTGGCTGAGAACTGACTTGTTCAAAATTTGACTGTTTCAGGGGTGGATGTCGTTCACTGTCCGGTACAAGCGTTGCCTCTCCTGTCGTGGCTGGAGCTGTATCTTTGTTGTTAAGGTAAAGTCCTGTTTGCTTCCTACTTTAACCAGCGCCTGGTTAGCCTATTTTTTGGTAAGGTGCCAGTCTGCTGCGCTGGAGTTTTGGGTTTGACTCCTGGTGCCGGACCTTCACTGAGGGTCTGAAAAAACTGAGGAGGTACTGCCTTTGGTTTAGCTTGTGCAAACGGTTAGTCCTTCGTGTCTTCTCGGATAAGGATGTGAGACCGTAGGTCCGGGGCGGTAGACCCTGAAAGGATTTCTTTTCCTTTTCTAGGACTTCTTGTGTAAAAAATAGTAATAGCTACTCCTGAGAGGCAGTACTGGGTACATTATGTCCTGTCGTGTTGTTGAACCAAACTTTCAACCTTTGAGAGCTCTTGTTCTAAGTGCAACATTTTTCCCCAATCCCAGCGCTGTCAAGCACAAAGGCAACATAATAAACCCTGGTAGCGTGAAGCAAGCATTGATGGCATCTGCTAGACGGCTTCCCGGATTCAACATCTTTGAACAAGGTTTGTTTTTATTAAGCTTTTTTGTTCAATATTCTCCTTCAAAAGTTATTTCTATAACTATAGAAATGATCTATTTTTTGTTAACACTTATTACCGATAGCAAGTTCTTTCCTGGGAAATCTGATCTTGACCGAGGGCTTGACGCATTCCACAAGATTGTGGTCTAAGATTTCCCAGATAAGGCCGCCACTGTACCCTAAGGATAATCTTTCATCCTGAGTGTTTGCAGCCGTGGGGAACTGTTTCGGCCTTGTTGGGTCTCTTTAGCATGGCATAGCTAGTAACCAGGCTCCTATTAGTTTTAGGGTCCAATACAGGCCGTTTAGTTCTCTCTGACCCATGAAGTCTCAGTAATGGTCGTTTTACAGACTGTTTCCATATCATTAAGTAACGGTCCGTACAAGAACTTCGCACCTTCAATTGTTCTTTGTCACTTCGCTTTTCCCACACCAGAATGTTTAAATTTTCATGCTGAGAATACAATCAGTGTACGACATAGAGTCAAAGTAATAAGCAGTTAAACTTTATTTCGTTTGTGCTTTGATAGTTTAGCTAGCCATAGAACTCTAAAGCAAAAGCAAAACAAAAACGTACACTTTTAATGATCCCAACATGGAACTTTTCTTCAACTTAAGAATAAAATGTTTCGACTAGAGAGGCTTGAATGAGTAAACTGGAAAAGAAATACGTTAGTTTAAGAAGAGATGGTTCGTTGTTAAAGCTTAGCCAATCAGTTAAACGGTTTAACAATATCGCAATTAGCACCTTTCTACATTCCAGTGCTGTTGACCTGCCTTGTTCTTACTCGGATCGTTACTTAACACATATGTGGAACACTATGAACCGGGGGGGGGGGGGGGGGTTACGCCCCCAAATACGGTTTTAAACCAAGAGCCTGGTATTTTTTAGGGTTTAAAACGCCAAGCTACTGTACTGCTTTCAGTCCTGTGTTGTAGCAAACGTGCGTACAGATAAGAAGTTTCAAAAAGACTTCCTATGGCGAACATAGCTGATTCTATTACGCGCACGCCTTTATTCACTGTATATCACGTTCAGCAACACATAAGGGGACTGTAAACTGTCCAAAGGCAAGTGAACACTTGAACACTTAATTTTTCAACGCATACAAGTCCACAGGTCAGCATAATGGATGGTCATATGCTATAAGTCGAAGTTTTACCCTCCTTTTGTAATTTGTGTTTTGTTTCATGCCTTCAGGTCACGGAAAACTCGATTTGATTAAGGCCTATCAGATCCTAAACAGCTACAAACCTCAAATCAGGTATTTGCTCTTCTTCACCTTATCTGCCATTAGTTTATATACTCACAAACAATTGTTGATCGCAGACCAAACTTGTATATTCTAACAGGGAAAAGATAAAATACTTTGCCAGATTGTTCGATACTGTAGTATAATTACTCACAAACAATTGTTGATCGCAGACCAAACTTGTATATTCTATCATGGAAAAGATAAAATACTTTGCCAGATTGTTCGATACTGTAGTATAATTTGAATTTATTGTCTTATTTCAGTACAAGCTGTAAGTACGTTTCCATTTATACTAATCTGAACCTCTTTCTTGTAGTACAAGTCCCAGCTATATTGATCTTACGGAGTGCCCCTTCATGTGGCCATACTGCACCCAGCCCTTGTATCACGAAGCAATGCCAACAATTGTTAATGTAAGTACAAGAATCTTCGCTATAGTCGGCAGGTTGGTTGAATTCAGGTAATGAAATCTAAAAGCTATATGACCTGTTGAATCTTTTAGGTGACCATATTGAATGGAATGGGTGTGACAGGGAAGATTGACGGAGAGGTAGGTGAATTGTTCCACGGTCACATTCTCATGAATCGACTCATACAAAATCTATACTGAGACGCAGTGATACACGTCATAACACTGGCAACGGTGACGTCACATCGCCAGTTTTGCAGCAACAGCCTTTCATATTCTAGTTATACATTTGAAAGAAGATTTTAACTTAGAAGCAGTTGAAGAAATTGACACTGGTGTAGGATCTGACAGTCTTGATCCAGTAATTTATGCTAGAACATTCCAGTCTGTAAATAAGAGAGCCTTGGAAAGGAAACGGATGGATCTGCCTACAATTTTTCCTAAGAACAAACTTACACATTACAACTTGTGTATCATTCTGTAGTTTCAGTTATTTGTTTATTTGTTAAATGCTAAACTACAAAGTTTCCATTCAGTGATCTTTGTTCTGTAATCTTGTATTCCTTGCCTATGGCAGTTTTTACAAAGCGAGACGTTGTTAACGGTAATTGCCTTAAGTAAGAACAGAATAAGAATATTTTGTGGCTAAAAAGAACATTGAGGCTGAGAAAAAAAAATTACTAATTCTTAAAAAAAGTGTATATGCTGAACAGACACGCACAAGAAAGCAAACTAAATATCTAGTTCGAAACCGTTACAAACTTCTAACTTGCAGTTTAGTTTCCATCTCGTGGTTTATCATTGTATACAAAAGCAAACTTTCTAAATGAACCTCACACAGAATCCTTGTTAGTTATACGTTACCCCTTGCCACTGACGAGATTAGACAAAATGTGCAGAAAACAAGCTAAATATACAAACTTGTTTGTTTTTCAGCCCGTCTGGCATCCTTACTTGCCTCAACACGGGGATTACATCCGGGTATGTTGACTGTGTTCTTAACTTGATGTAAAATGAATGTTTATACATAAACCCTGCACACAAAAAATTTGAAATTAGCTTAATAACAGCATGTGAGTTCTATCCAGAAGAATATTTGCCAGAGGTTTTTGAGCGACTGCTGTCAAAACATGCATGACTACACCTACATATTATATGTAGAGAACGATTTGTGTTGCACGCATTAGATTTAGCCAATGATTTTGCAGAAAAGGGCTAACTGAATAGATGTTATAAATGAACTTATCCAGTATCACTTGTTGTTTGTCTTCAAACTAGGTCTCTTTCACCTACTCTACTACACTATGGCCTTGGTCAGGTTTCCTTGCAATATCCATCGGTGTGACAGAGAAAGCGGATGAGGATCAGTGGGAGGGAATCGCCCAGGGCCATGTTACTGTTACTGTCAGCTCTCCCCCACAGGTTGGTAAACTTTCCGCAGCAGGGCCCGGTTGTTTTAAGGTTCACAGGTTCAGGAAAAATTGAAACAATTCCATTTTTATGATGAAAAGGTTACTTTGTTTACAAATACTGCTCGAATTTCAACCAATACAAAATGTTAACCACAAATTTCCAAGCCGGGCATGGATTAATGACTTAACCCTTGGTTAGGATCGGTCTTTGAACAGCCGGGCCTAATGGAATAAAAAGACATTTTTTTATTTAGCTTCAAGATGCATCAAATTCTTGGTTAAAAAAGGTAGATTAAAAGTGTAGTTCGCCACATTGGACGAGTTGATCATTAAACATTTTAGTTGGAATATCTTGAAGAATTTCTTGCAATACCAGAGTAGTTTAGCAGCTACCTAACTACAGGTGAAAGTTTTAGCCCATTACTATGATTGTTTCTTTTGGTCTCCTTACATAACACATACAAAGGAGGTATTTGGTAGAGAGAAAATGAGAATTGGTCAAACAAAGAAAACTATTTAAGACAAACAGTTAAGTTCTCCCATCTTGTACAACGTAAAGTATGGGCTCAAATTGGAAGAAGTTTTCTTGCAAGAGTTCATAGGAAACTAGCGTGTTAGGGATAGTCTAATGAGGGACTTACTGTATCTAGTTTAAAGTTTGGTCCCAAGCAAATTATACGGCTTTCTGGTAATGAAACTGCCTTGTGAGTGTAAATAAAAAGTTTCAATTTACAGGGATCAGAGACAGAACCTCGCAAGTCAACCGTCAAGATTCCTATACGTGTCAAAATAATCCCCACCCCTCCCCGCCAAAAACGCATCCTGTGGGATCAGTTTCACAATCTGCGGTATCCGTCGGGATACTTCCCGCGTGACAATCTGAAGATGAGGAACGACCCACTTGACTGGTAAGAGTCATAATAGTTTAGTAAAGTTGAAGAAGAAATGATTGATTCACAAGTTGAAAGCTCAGAAAAAATTCTGAGTCACTGACGGGAATCGAACCCGCAACCCTCTGATTACCGGTCAGATGCTGTACACACTGAGCTAGTATCAACGTACTACTGGAAATATCGAGCGAGCAGTTTGCGAGACGTATGTCAAGCGGGAATAGACAAGAACTCAACCGGTGACTCGGCTCCCCATATGAGTCTCTGTAGCTCAGAGGGGAGAGCATTTGACCGGTATTAACTCCTAATATGATATCTAACATAGGAAGATGTCAAATCTGTCTTAGAAATTAGACATCAATTATGAGTATTTTCCCTAGAATGTTCTAAATTAAAATGCTTGAAGCTGATTCAGGTTCTTAAAATTCCACCTAAAGTGACATAATGTTATGTCCAAATAGAATGAAGTAATGCCTTTTTTCAGGAACGGTGACCACATCCATACGAACTTCCGTGATCTGTACATGCACCTGAGAACTGCAGGGTACTTTATCGAGGTCTTGGGAAGTCCTTTCACTTGCTTTGACGCCACCAAGTATGGTACGTAGGTCTTTCGGGATTTTCCTCTATTTAGCAGATCCTTCTGCATACATTAATGCCCTTCAGTGTTGGTTATTAAAAGTCATGTTGTTCATCGTCATAGTTCCAGGTCTTTATTACCATTTTAACGAGAGTCATAGTATTGCAATATTCATTGTGTTGGCGACGCAGTGACCGAGCTGTTAGCGTGTTAAACTCGTTACCCTTGGGTTGCGAGTTCGGACTACTGTTTTGTGTTCTTGAGCGAAACTTTTTCCCAACTTGTTCCAGTAGACTCAACGGCCAATGGTTAGCGTGTCTAACTCGTAATCCTAGGGTCAGGCCACTGTGTTGTGTCCTTGAGCAAGACACTTTACCCGACTTGTTTCCAGTCGCCTCAGCTGTATAAATGAGTGTCAGCGAGTAGCTTCTCCGTGGATCAACTCGATCCAGGCTCAACATGATAAACACATGGGAGACCTGGGAACGACAGTAAAATAGCGCCATATTAACTTATTGCTAGAAGCTTGACGACCAGTGACATTCTTGCAAAAATAGTCTCGCGCAGGAAGCAAAGTTTGCATAAGTTATTGAAAAAGGTTGCTTCAGGTTAGAACCGTATTTTTCTTCCGTTCATTTTTTTCCCAAAACATCGGAAAATGTGTTTTATTTCTAAAACATAAACCAACAACACGAAACAAAAATTAAGAATCAAAATGGCGTCATGGCCTCTCATTACTCCACGTTGAGTGTGGATCGAGCTGTTAATCGGAGCAGAAACTTTTCTACCGAGAAAACTCGATTTCTATGGAGCAGCTTCTTTTCTACGGACGAACTCAATTTCTAAAAAAGTACACGTATGATTACTTTCACGAAGAAAGTCAACACACCAATGGCGTGAACGCACTTTGTTTTGGAGTGCAGCCGTTTCCCTTTACGGGCCACCGTGAATGATAATCGGCGTTTCGGTACCACTTTGACTTCATTGTCAAGAATTTAAAGTTGAATTTGAATCTTGAAAATGAAGTTACGGTAGCATCGAAATGTCGATCTTCATTAGCGTTAATCTTCAATCTAAACTATCATTGCCGCACCGTTGATACTTCTGACCGCTACTCGACGTAGGTACACTGCTGATGGTGGATGCCGAAGAGGAATACTTTCCAGAGGAAGTGACCAAACTCAAGGAGGATGTGGAGGAGAAAGGCTTGTCCCTGGTGCTGATCGCAGACTGGTACAACGTGCAGGTCATGAGGAAGATCAAGTTCTACGATGAGAATACCCGCCAGTGGTGGATGCCGGATACTGGCGGGGCTAACGTACCGGCACTTAATGACCTCCTGGTATCCTGGGGGATCGCTTTCAGTGACCAAGTTTACGAAGGAGAGTACACATTGGGAGAACACAAACGTAAGAATCTGGAAGAGTCTCTAGTATTTTTCGCGTTTTTCCCTTCGAGTCAACCACACATATGCCAAAACTGTTGCATTTTATGCATTAAATCCCAAGATAACGCCTTTCCAGCTTTGCAGTATATGAAACTATACTTTTGAGGCCATCTATTTCAATTTATAGCAAACTTCTCAAGCTTATGTTTTACATTTTCTCCAGCTATGTTGTTGTTGACCAGTTCTTAATGTTTACGTTAACTCTCCCCACAGTATCATATCCTTCTGGGACGAGTATCGCGTCCTTTCCATCTGATGGAATGGTCATTAGCCGTAAACTGAACCACCAAGGAAACGAGGTTGTAACAGGTGAAACCAAGACAGAGGAAAACGTGCCTATCCTGGGCTTGTACCAGACCAAATACAAGGGCGCTGCTCGCGAAGGAAAGGCCGGAAGGATCGCGCTGTACGGAGACTCCAACTGCCTCGACAACGCCCACATGGAAAAGGGTAAGCGGTTTATTTATTTACAATATTTGCCACAAATGGCAGGAGTATCCCACGGAGATTGACTCCACCAACGGGACCCCCAAAC
>JAOBAT010057810.1:9217-26825 GCA_026413305.1 Hydrozoanthus tunicans | reverse complement strand
GCGACTCGAGTCGCAGCAGTCTCAACAGTTGCAGCAGTCGCGGACGCCATCGGTTTCCATATAGTCGCAGCAGTGGCTAGAGTCATAGAACTACTTTGTTCGCAACTCCTGCCACTGCTGCGACTATATGGAAACCGGGCTTAAGGAAAAAATTAAAAACACAAGTGATATTAATCAGGTCTAAATTTTACGAGAAACGAGACGATTACATGTTTGTGACATCATGGGCAAAATTGTTCATTATCCGCGGGATCCCACGGAAAAAGCGTTGCTTAACTTAAGTAATTTATCCCAAGTTTCTTTGAAAATTGCTGGCGATGTAATCAAATCTTCGCAATCTCTGTAAACATTCGGAAATCTTCGGAGGAGATTTGAAAACATTTCTAAGGGATAATTATTATTACTAAAAAAATCGTACATTAACTCTTCGGAAGTACTCGCAAACGTTGAAATTTTTTAAAATTTTCGCAAAATCTTCGGAAACTTTCAGAAGTATAACAGCGACCAATCAGCGCTAAGTAATTTTGCCCTGAGTTAAGAAAAACTTGATGCCCCGCTGTTATCCAATGAGCTTCAAGTTATTTTGTCTTCTGTGTTATAAGGAATAAAACAATACCTGAATTGTTTGTTTCTGAACTCGTTTTGGTAGTCGATGGTGACAATGTAGTGACTCGCTCTTGATCTACGTGATAAGTATAAAGCCATGATTAGTAGTGAGCAAATTTTTTCACTAATAATTCAAAGTACCTCCGCAAAAGAGTTTTGAGTTTGGGCCAACTGACTTTGTGACAATGGCTCAAACTAGCAAAATTGTCAGTCATCTTGGTTAACAACCACGTTTTTAAGGGACAGACCTCTTTTGACGTCTTTCCCGACTTTTAGTATTGAGCAATGCGTTCTTTATTAAACACAAAGAGCGAAAGAACTTAGAACTGTATACGTTTGAAGAAGTTTAATCTACTTCAAAATCTAAAAGCTTAAAATCATTCATGTCCATCTTGCTTTGTTTTGGACCAAAGACTAAATCGACTTCGTTCGAAATTGACGTCACACAATTCGGAGTCCCCTGAAAACGCGGTCGCGAACTAACAACAACCAATACGTGTAACATATCGAAATATGAGCGATCCAAAAAGGTATTTCTTAAACGCCGTTAGTTTCCAAACACTATTAGTAGATAGAAATAATATTAATTGTTAATGTTTTCGCTTTGATGATGAAAACTACAAGTAGAATCATTTTAAAGACAACGTTTGGATGTCCTAATGACACCATCATCAGGTCAAAAACATAATATTTAACAGATAACAAGAATATTAATGATAAAAATCAATTTTCATCATCAAATCCTTTTATATATTGTAAACACTTTAAAATAACACTATTCGACGATTCAAGCAACAGGTACTCGATTCTTTTAGGCTTCGATGATGACAGCTACGGATAGAACCATATTAAAGACAACGTTTGGATGTCCATCAAGTCAAAATATAGTATTTATATAATATGATGGAGGGTATGAGCCAATTCAGGCAACTGATACTCGAATAAAAAAATACGTTTTAAAGTGCTAATAGCTTTAACATCATACTCATTTCAATGTTCAACAGCTTTGAAACGCTACTTTATAGATATATAGATACTTTTATTTACCCAGGGTAATTTTACAATCCTAAAAAAGTTAGAAATATAAAAATGTTATATAATAGAAATAAAAAATTGTAAGATCGGGAACTGTTTACAAGGTGCAATGAAAATATGGCTTGTTTATAAAGCACGCCGCCATGGTAGTAAAAAGCCTTCTTTGTTGTTTTTAACTTGAGTTTTGGCAGTCGTATTTGGTTACTCTACCTTGTTGTCCTATTTGTACAATCTTTGTTGAGATTTGAATAACTTTTAGCAACACAGAAGGAAAATTAAATTGAGTAATAATACAGAACAACAAGCTCCCTAAATAAATTGAAGCTTAAAAACTTGCAATTCTGTCCGAGGTTCCAAACACTTTCAAATGGTTTGACTGTTTTCATTTACTGCGAACATGTTGATTGGACAAAAGCCAAAGCATTTCATCGTTGATTAATTCACACTTTTAACTCCTGTTTACCTAACACCCGGGGCTTGGTTGCTCAATAAGCTGGTTAAATTCAACCCTTCTTTAAGCAAATTCAAGCATAAATTTCTTCTCTAAGGAACAATTTAAAGATATTTAATTGATTTAATTTAAAGATACTTAATTGTTCCTTAGAGAAGAAATTTATGTTTAAATATAAGATACTGTTAAGGTTTCCGAGGAAAAAAATGTGCATTACCTTTGTCACAACCGTAAAGTTCTACACGCATGGAGATATGTCCGTGCCATTCGACTGGATGCACCCGGATGTATCGCGCAAGAATGGGGACTGGGAGCATATGGCCTTGTACTGTGTTTCGATTGTGGTTTCCTTTGAACCGCTATAATAAGGCAGCCACAGTGTTAAGGGAATTATTTAATGAAATTATTATTAATAATAATAATAATAATAATAATAAAACAGTTCTTAAAATGCATTATACAAAGTCTCAATGCTTTTTACATTAAAATTAATTATATTGAAATTCCTATTTTTAAATCAATTATATTAAAATACCTATTTTAAAAGTTATAAGTGGTTTTAAAAGATGTGTTTTAAGTTCCTGATAGTCTAATTGACAGTGGGAGTTGGTTCCATAGCTTTGGACAAGTATATGCAAAGGATCAATCTCCATACGTGGCAGTTCTTAATATAGGAAGAGACTGGTTGTAGGAACTTGAGGAACGAAGAGAACGGCAGATTTAGAAATAGGTTCGAGAGATAATCAGGGGCCAGACCATGGAGCGCTTTATAGGATATAAGAAGGAGCTTGAAGATAATACGTTCTTGTACAGGAAGCCAGTGAAGACTGATAAGAATAGGGGGGATATGTTCGGATTTTTTATATTTCGTGACAAGTTGTGCAGGGGAGACTTGTAGTTTTTGCAGTTTCAGAATTTCAGTGGAAGGCCGACCTTAAAGTAAGCCATTACAATAGTCCAGTTGTGAAGGTATTATGGTAAATTGTGACTGTTATTGTAACTGTGTATTGTGTTACTGCGACTATAATAGTGTGTTACTCTTATGGTTGACTGTGACTTTGGCTTCAGTTGTGAATATATATACTCTATGGCTGTTGCAGTACGCTGGTGAGGTTATGACTGTGCCTGTTAGTATCTAGATATTGCTTATTACCTTCACATTTCCGTTGAAGCCATATGGAGAAAAATCGGCCTTTTCTAATCTGTACGAGAGAGTGTAGCTTTTCACCCATTGATCCATGTCTTGTCTTCCTTGGGTTGCTATTCCAGTAATGTTTACCACCTTACCAAATTCCACTTGTAGAAACTGCTTGTCGTCATTCTCTCTCGACGACCAACTTCCTTTATGACCATTCCTAGCTTTAAAATGTAACCGTGCATTTGCGGCTCTATGCGCAGTATCCCATATTGAGGAGGCTGTAATATACTTGTCGGGAATTATTCCGCTCTGCATTCCCAGGGGAGACAAACATCTAAGAATACGATAAGGGTCTGCAATGGTATACAAGATGTTCTTGTAAGGGGAAATATTCAAACGAATGTGAGTAGTACAGCAAGCACCGAATGACGTCCCATCCCCTCCCCTCCCAACCTCTTTGGGGAGAAAAACAACCTTATTCATCTTAAAGTTGACAGGATACCTCCTGAGTAAGATGTGTACGTTGAGGTCACTGACCTAATTCTTTTATAGTTTATATTTCTTGGAATTTGATTTCGACGCTTGATACAACCTACTCTTGTTAGTTTCGGTCGACCTTAACTGCTTTTAGTTCGAATTATGAAAAGTAGGACGTTTTGCCAGGCATTTAGGGGAGTAAATTACAAGTACTAAAACGGAGATGTAAGGCTGGTAACAAATTTAGAACACAAAATACGCCTGGTTACCGTAACTGAGAGATCCCATTTTGTCAACATCATAATACCTAAATAGTATTGTTAAAAATGTGTTTTCCGCACTTTTTGTGCAGGTTCAAGACCAGAAAACAAAAGAAAATGGCATACAACAATGGTTTCCTAACCAGTCAGTATAGTATTATATTAATTGTGACTGGACCGATAAATCTCCCGACAAAATATTCGGTTTGTGTCTGGTGAACCGCAGTCAAGTCAGATTTATACCCGACAAAAATATCCGGGGGGGGGGTGTTACTCCCTATACTGGGATGGTAATTATATAAAATATCGTGGCCCTTAAGACGAAAATCGTGAAAGGCGAGGCGACTGGAAGCGAGATTGATTTTAGTAAACCCAAAGTACTAGGAGTACATATTAGAAACTTGCATGTTACCTGCAGTTGGGCAACCATAATATTCTACTCTCATAGAAATGTGATCTTTCCAGGTCTTTGGATGAATGCGAATAGATTTAGCTATAATCCACGGACTAATCTCGTTAACTTTGATTGTTTTTATATCAGTGTTGCCTTGAAATATCTAGATTTAAGAAGAACATTATTAAAATGGTTAGTCGTGCATCAGTTCACTAATAATTAGAAAATTAAAACTGACATGAAATAAATCAAAAAGTTGGACAGCATAATGGACTTTTTTTTTCAATCTTTCGCAACTTCTCCACTTAGTTAGGCGGGGGTCTAATTAGTTTTTTTTTTTGTTTCGTGGGTGCGGATTGTATTTTTTTAAGAACCCCGTTTGCTGAGGGTTGTAATCGAGGGAAGTTAACACACAACGGCGGCTTATATTCGAATAAATACAGTATCTTTTGAAGTAAACTAATAAAGTAAATCTTCGACTTAATAATTACCCTTGGTCCTCGACCAACAAAACAAAATAACTTAAACTCTTAATTTACAGACTCTGACCCTTGACCTGTGACCACTGAAGACCGAACTCTACTCACTTTATTGTTTTCGTATGGAACGAACCCAAACACGCCGTCGCGACTGTAGGAAAGTGTGTATTCTTTCACCCACTGCGGATGCCGTGAACTGTGTCTTCCTTGAGTAGAAAGGCGAGTAATATTCATCATCTGAGGAAAATCAACTTGGAGCCATTGATTCTTGTCGTTTTTTAACGCTGACCAAGAACCAGTCCTTGCAAGAAAATTTAGTCTTCCATTTGAAGCTCTATGGTTGTAGTTCCAGTCACTTGACGATGTGATTGCTTCGTCAGGGATTCTGTTATCTTCCATTCCGAGAGGTTTGTCACATTTGGATGAGGACGCATCATCAGCTGTGATTTAAAAGTTTTGCTTGGTTTCAGAGACAGATTTAAAGTCACTGTATAGTTTTCATTTAGGGAAGCCTCAACTATCGGCCTCAAAAACGGTGTCATTCACGTTTTATAGCCGGTTCTTGAAGTTTGTTACTTGCGAAGGATTTTTCTGACAAGGCATCCGATAAGAAAATATAAGCTGAATTTCAAAATTTCCTGACATTATCTTGAAGTTCAGATGTTACATCACTGCTGTCCCAAATAAGGCAATAATAGAACAAAACCTGTTTGAGTTGGAACCCTTTTTAAAGCTTTGTTTGGCATGGTGCAAAAGTTGTTTGGAAAAAACTCATTTGAAAAAAAGGCCCGTGTACAATTTTTACTTTATTTTGAGTTTTGACTTTACATATCTCAAGAACTATTGTGCTATCAAAACAGTTTTTTTTTGTCTGAAAAATCTTCTCAATGTCTTCTTATTCAAACTGTACCGTAACCTTAACAAGATCATTCATCGACTTGGTGCACCCGGATGTAAATGGCTCGCAAAATGCTCATGGATCTTTAAAGTGAGTCAGGATGGCCGAGTGGTTAGCGCTCGCGCCTCCCACCTCTGTGGGCCCGGAATCGAATCCTGGGTTTGCATGTGGGCTAAGATTTCTCGATCTTCTTCTGACTCCGAGGGTTGTTCTCCGGTTTTCCTCCCTCCACAAAATCGATTTCACGCCAAGATCTGTGCCGTCGAGCGATTAAACAAAAGCCACTGGCTTGGGAGAATGGGCAACCACTTCCACCGTAACGACGATAAATAAAGTTAGTTTAGTTTTTTAGTTTTAAGTGATATGAAGTGAAAAATTGTGTAACTTTAGTGGATAAAAATTTCTTTTTTCAAAATCTTTCATGATTCTTGAGATGTTAACATTTAAAGCTTTCCAATGATGACGTTATGAGTGTTCCGACAAATATGAATGTTTTTAAAAATCTTTAACCTTTGGATGAATATGATACAAACTTGAATTGATGAGCTGTCTACCTTGAGAAAGATCAGCATCCCAACTTTGGTTTAAATACCTCCAAAGGTTATGAATTGGCAGCAGATTTTTAACAAATGCAAATTTGTTAAACACTAGAGATTTCATCAGTTGAAAACATTTAATGCTAACATCTTGATAACCATAGAAGATATTACCAATCTTTAGGCTTTCGCAAGAATAAGACATGATAAAAAAGATGAAATCTATAAAAAGTTCCACGGTTTTCACGCGTTAAAATTTAAAATTCAAAAATGCATTGACGTTTCGACTTCACTTGTAGAAGGCTTCATCAGAATGATAAGAAGTTAAATTACTAGCGGATAAAAGTAAGTAAAAAGTAAATTAGCATAAGTAATGAAATAATGAAGAAACTATTGTTCGTGTGTTAAAAGGAATGTACAATAGCACAGTAAATCCTGGGGTAAGGTTTTCCTTAATTAATTGTTTCCAAGTAAAACTGAGTTTGTAAGAATCGTATCTGTTAAAATTGCTAGGGTGTTTTTGAATTTCAATAGCTTCTTTAATTAATCTTGGAAAGTACTTTTCTGTTTTTGCAATTACTTGAGTATTTTCAAAGTTTATGTTGTGGCCAGGGTTGAGATAAATGTGTTCAGCGATGGCGGAGAGATGATGTTATCCATTGTGCGTGTGTCTCTTATGTTCTTGTATTCTTGTATTCATAGAAGATATTGATAAAACAGTTTCACCGCTGTTCCTCATTTAGCAAGGTCTATATATCCACTGAAGTAATAAAATTTTTCACTTCATATGCACTTTAACATTATCTTATTATCTAACTCCTGGATAGATGAAACTACACAGTACTATTATTGTCAGTGTTACAACGTTTCAGTACTAGTTAATGTTCAACAAACGTACAGATTTGTTTTAAAAACTACTAGCTACTCACGGTCGAAAAGGTAAACAGCGTTGGAAAAAGAGCTTCCTATTCCATTCTTGCAGTTTGTATGATGTTTGTACTTGGCGTATGTTCGATGAGCTGAACCACCGGACCAGCACTCGTCTCCATTTTGTACACCAAACGCTTTATAGCCGAGAATTCTTGCTCGATTTGCACACTTCATTACCACACCTGGAGCACGATAAGTGCCTATCCTAATCGGCATTGCTCGACTCTGTTTGTCTCTAAAACACCCAGCATAGGCGTAATCAGCTGCAGTACCATAAAAACAAAAACACAATTAGAGTCGAGCGATATTCTTGTTTACACATGCATAAAACCATGAATAGTCAAGCAAGACTTCTTAAGAAAGAAATTATAAAAGAACTTTAAAATCACAAAAGTATAGTAGCGTCAACATTTTGGGCTTAATCTTTCTCAATTTTTGCACCTCTTCCCTTTTTCTCACCCCATTATTGTTTTTTCAAAATAGTTTCCGCTACTTTACCTATAAATTTAGTTTATAAATTTTCTAAGTAAGTTTTTAGTTCATCTAGATTCGTTGTACTGTTTATACGGAGTTAATGTTCCCAGGAATTTCCTAGGGCAGGCTCAAGGCAGATTTTAACACACAGAATTGATGATACGTGCCGTCACTTATGAGTTCAATAAAACATAGAGCCATGACAAATGTTTGCTGGAAAAATTCCTTAATCGTTGTCAATAAGCTCAAAATGATAAATGTTTGACCCCAAAAATCGCCTTAAGGCAATAAAACGCTAAGAATTTGAGTTTGTTTCTGAGTCGAGCTGTGAGTTACATATCCAGGCAAGAACTTGAACGAACAAAGAAGTTCATGCCAAAATTTCGGCATACGTGTCTCTTTTTACTTAGATTTCTGCTGATTTTTGCAGATATGAAAATCTTGTTTTTAATTTGAACGTGTTTCATGACGTCATCATTGGAAAGCTTTTTAAAAATGTTATCATCTCAAGAACCATGAAAGATTTTGAAAAAAGAAATTCACCTCTACTCTATAACAGAGGAGAAGAACTAAAAAAAGAAGAAATCAAACGTAGTCTTTCGTTTGCAATAATTATCTGTGCCGTACACTATTTCGGTTTTTCAGGAGCGTATCTTCTCACTTACAAATATGTACTTCTGGACCGCTGTGTGCTGCAATGTTGGCTGGGAAAGATGTTCAAGCATAAGGCTTGCCTTACCGCCTCCAGCTACTTTAAAGGTAGTGTTGTTTGTTAGGAAATAATGTGGAGACATAACTCGGAAAAAAACGAGTTCCTGATTGGAGTCGAACCCAAGAATTTCCATATACTAGTCTGACGCTCTACTACTGAGCTATTGGAACTCATATGGTGAGCAAGATAATTAAATTTGGTTGTGACACACATATTGTATCACGCAGTCACTTAAAACAATATTAAAACAGAGTATAAATATTTTTTCATAGAATTGAGTTCACCTTTAAGGAGATAAATATCGTTTGCAAAACTTCCTCCGAGACCATTCGCACATTTCGACGAATATCCATATCTAACATACTGCTGGAGACCTTTTGGTCCAGACCAACACTGTCCGCCATCTTGTACTCCAAACACTCGGTATCCAAGCTCTCCAGCCTTCTTGGTGCACTTAGACAATGGGTCACGATCTCCGCGGTAAGTGGCGAATAAACGTGGCATGGCTCTTTTGGCCTTATCGCTGAAGCATCCAACGTGCATGTAACGCCCTTGCAAGAACACACAATGAGTAACTAGGTAAAGAAATTTAACTAAATACTCAACTACCTATCTGAGATAGACCAAGTGAATGACAAGAAAAATGTAAGGTTTATAACATAAATGCAAATCCTGCCCGTATGTACATTGGTGAATTGAAAGATCTAGGAAACCCCCTTCCCCCTCCACCCAGGGGGTTGGGGGATAATCCCTAAATTGGGGCCGTAGTTATGACCGTCGTTTTTTGGGGGGGGGGCTGAAATAGTCAGTTCGGTAATTTCAGTGGTTGTAAAGGAATCCATGTCAACTGTCAGACTTTTACCTACATATACAGTTCTGTGTCTCTTCCGTCATCTTACCAACATATTCATAGTTTACCAGCTGTGCAGTAATTATCTTAACATGGTTATAGATTATTTTACCATATCTATTAGTATTACACAACGGAAAATTGTGAAATCAGTTGTCTAACCTATTATACCCTAGTTTTTTTAATAGTTTTTTTTAACTGAAAAAAAACATGTTTTTGTCCTTCTTAAAACTGATTTATAACAAGAGCTTCAATAAATGAATTTTTTTCTCAAAATCCAACGGCTCATTAGCTGTAAAAATGTTTCACTTCAGACAGCACTTACAACAACAACAATGACAATAATAAATCTTGTAAACAAATAAACAAAATGATACATATGACAAAGGCAGTTACAATTCTAAAAGGGTGGAATTAATCTAAATAACATGCTATCTAAACTTTAAAGTATAAAAGACAGAAGTAGTAAGGGTATAAGTTGCAGTCAAAACAGTTCTACCGTTAACAAATAAAACATCAACTTGATTATTCAAAATCTTGTTTAATCACTCGATTGAAAACATACAACCCTAATATCGGTTGTGTAACATTGCTGAGCACTGCCATATTTGGTCTGGTATGACACTGTCCTACACTAATTCTAGCAAAACAACAGTGCCCAATGTAACTAAACGTTTATCTTTAATCTAAACAAAATCAATGTTTTACAATATATTTCAAGTTTGAATGTTCAAGTTTTCAGCTGGTTTTTTAGAACGTCAAATGAACCGTCAACGAGAATTTAAGTAATTAAGACAAAGTTTTAAATATTCTCGGAGGAAATGTAAAACTGTTTGATTTAATATGAGCTGTTTGCTTGCAACAAAAACAAAGTTGATATAGTTGATGAAGGGTGATTAAAATTGTTTACTAGATGTATAAGTGATCATTTCAAACAGATTTGTAGAAGATCGGGGTCCAACTGTGAGTGGATGAGTGGTTAAGGAAAAACATATTTCTTCCCCGGGGGGGGATACTAAATTGCCAGTCCGGTAATTTTTAGGGGTTGTAAAAAGAAACGCGGTGTTAAGCCAAGAGCCTGGTATTTTTTAGGATTTAAAACGCAAAGCTGTTCGACTGATTGCAGTCCCGTGCTGTAGCAAACGTGCGTACAGATAAGAAGTTTAAAAAAAAGTCCTTTGGCGAAGGTTCTACTACACGCGTGCCTTTATTTACTGCATATCACGTTCAGAACAACACGAGGGGACTTAGCGCCGACCCACTAGCTACCCAGGGGAAAACTTCAGCTTTCGATTGCTATTTTTTAGGGTAATTTAAAAACCGAAAAGTATTTTTAGGGTAGAAAATTTTTATCACTAGTTATTTTGTTGACTTTTCCGACGGTCATCCCTACTCTTTTGACCCCGAAGTACCCCCCCCCCCGGGGGGTTCTTCTGTCTCAAAAATGCCATAAGCTTTTTATGGCACTTGTTTTCTACATTCAACCTAGAATCTAGTCCACAACTCGATAAGTTACATAACCGAACACAAGAACGAAAAATATGTGATTTGCTTTGCGTAAGTTCGAACAAGCTGAGATTTAGTAACGCCATGAAAGCGCTGATACTGATTTGACTGACCATGCAAGCAAATTTCAGTGACACTGTAGTAGCTATTACAATTAATTGCAGTTATATTTCAATGTAAGTAACCAAAAATCTCGTCCATAACTCGATAAGTGACATAACCAAACACAAGAACGAAAAATATGTGATTCGCTTTACGTAAGTTTGAACAAGCTTAGGTTTAGTAACGCCATGAAAGCGCTGATACTGATTTGACTGATCATGCAAGCAAATTTCAGTGGCATTGTATTAGCTGTCGCAAATAATTACAGGTATATTTCAATGTTAAGTCACTCATACTTCGATCCATCAAAAGCGTTAGTTTTAACTAATAACATTAATTAAGATTACACATGTTTTCATGAGTTTCTGTTTGTTAAATTTTTGGACAAAATTAAGAGCAATATTGATTTAAGGATGATTTTTGCATACTTAAGAGGGAGATAGAGTATGAAAGAGTCTCGAATTCAAGGGCTTGACATCGAAACTGCTAAGTTCATTCAGAAACAATGCCACAGATTTGACGGTAAAACATTCAACTGTTTCTAAACAAAGAAAGGAACACAAAATGAGCGAAATGTTAGGAGTAACGGCAGGCGGAGTTTTGACGAATCTGGTTCCAATATCGTTGGCAACATAAATTTGCGTGTTTCAAAAGTCGAAATCCAATGTAAGCGAGTAAATGTTCGTCACTTTCAAAAGCGCGGAATTATACGAGAAGGACGGTCAAAAACAGCCCGACGGGATTTGTGAGTTTAAAACGAACCAAAGAGCTGCTTATTCGTTCAGAATTGGTGGAAGAGGGAAGTCGAATTTGGATTCAAATGAGGCTCAAAGTTTTATCTACCAAAACTTGCAGGCTATCATAAACAATAAACATGATTATTTGTGTATATACATAAACTTACCAGAAATACCAACAGCTATTGTAAACAAGCAACAGAAGGCGATGTACCACGTTAAAGCGCCCGTTTTGAAGGAATTTCTCATAGCGTATGGCTGTCTACCTTGTATAGAGTGTTAATCGACTGCAATACGTTCTTGTTAATCTAAGACTTGCAAGCTACCAAAACATTAGCGCGGTTATTTTTGTCACGACTTCAGTTTGTTAAGATTGTTTTGAAAATTCTTGATATTAAGCTGGATATGTAATATTGATACTTTATCTTATGACGTATAAACCGCAATGTGTTCACAAATTGCCCACAGAGGATACAACAAATAGAAACACTTATTAATGACGTTGATGTAACAATAACTAATCCACGCGAAAAACCGTAGGCAAATAACAAACCCCCCTGTACTTGTAATCAAAGCGTATGCGTATCTTATAACAATTTTTCAGATATTGATGTACGTAAAAATATGATGTATTAGACGACATGTCTAACAGACCCTTTGTGGAATTAGTTAATTCTTAAATAGACTTAACTGACACTGAATCTTACTTTACCAATAACGACTTGTACTGCTCTATCTATCTACTAGATAGTTCCAAGTTACATCTTGACAGCAGAAGACATAACTTGCTTAAATCAGAACAAGTCAGGCATTAATTTGAGGTAGAATTTGATCGCAGATTCCTGTCGTACATACGTACCTAAGACCAAATAAAATGTAAACGAAAAAAGTTTTGTCAAATTATCAGAATAAATCGTTAGAAAAACATTGCTAAACACTGTGAAATATTCAAAGTTGTGTTGACATAAAAACAGGAAGTTCTAGCTTAATATAGCAAATCAAGTGTGTTTGTGTTTATGTGATGTTAATATGAAAAACAAATTCAATACAAAAGCGGAATAGCGTGACTATCTACTGAACGGGTTGAAATTGCCGTTCCCAATCTTTCATTTACTTTCTTTTATCTATTTTCTTTAGTTTGTTAACATTTTTTTTAATGGTATCTTTTATAAATATCTTGTTCATCCCGGAACTTAGGACGCAGATTATGCCGTTCCGAGACGAGCCAATGCTAATTAAAGCATGCCTTCCCGGAACGAATTTCATACCAGTAAGAAACTCTTCATAAACTGTCTCGAAACACAATCGAAAACTCATCGGATTAATAATAAGGTATGTTTTGTATATCTATATTTGATTTTAGTCTTAAAAAATTATTGAAACAGTAGCTCTAAGCTTGTACGAGGCCAAACCTATTTTCATATATCAGCTCTTCCTTAACTGAGGAGCTAAATGAAGTAATATGATATTTATATTTTTTCGATATTGCACAGGTCATCAATCGAAACTTAGAAAAAAATTCGTGGAATGCCACAATTGCTTGTAAAGGAAAATGAACATCATAATTTAAAACATAGGGTGAGGCGCGGCCGGGTACACCTAAAGCGTGCTTTATGGCTACTTTTCCTTATGTTTCGTTCGATATCTCTGTACATGATTTGAATCTGCAGAATCGTATCGCTTATAACACAGATGGTATGAAGGGAAATCAGCTGAGTATTTTAAGATTTTCCGGATTTGTATTTATTTTTGCTTGAAGATTGGTATTTTTGAAGAGATTTTGGAGTTTGGTGATTTTTTTGGAAGTTTAAAAATCAATTTTGAAGTTAATATTTGATGTAAAAACACCAAGCTGTCCTCCAACTAAAGCTGTACTAGTCCCTTGCCAAGAGGAACGGTTTGCTGATTTTACTCAATATTCTTCTTATTCAAAAATCATTTTCAACTTCCTCAATATCCAACAAAAGTTTAGGTGTACTCCCCCTTTTAAGGTCGTTGTAATAAGAGTTCCAAATATGCGAGCTCATACGTATCAAATACTTCAAATAAAATGCTTAATATCATTGTTAACACTGTGAAATGTTCTCAGCTGAATAGGTGTTTCTGTTTGCCACAAGTTCGCTTTTTAAAGCGAAAAAGTGCCTATCATTTAAAAGTGCCTATCAGTGAATAGACTTTGCTAGATGAGAAAAAAACGAAAAAGTACCTATCAGTGGAAAAAGTGCATATCAGTGGACAGACCTTGCTAGATGAGGAACAAGGGTTGAATTTTTTTTCAAAGTATTTCATGGTTCTCGAGACGTTGACATTAAATATTTCCAACTGATGACGTCACTAGTGTGACAGGCAAATTTGCAATTTTTCGAAATCGGCTACCAATCTATAACCATTTCAATGAGTTTGAGCCAAGCGTGGGCTGAAGATGTATCTGGAGATAGAACGACTGTGTGAACAACTAGACCAGAAAGTATACAGTCTATTAAAAATACTGTAAATACTATTGTCGATTGGTATGTTAGTTTTACCTTTTTTCATAATTTAATTTATTTTTACTAACTTCTATTGTATCAGTCGAGGTTTTAAATACGGTAAAAATCAATGTTGTAAATAGGATTCAAGATGAATTTAATTACTCACTCTAGATAAAGTTATTGTTTGCATGTATATATTAATGAGTGCTGTTAACCTTTTTGATCATGGTCAGTTCAGTCAATTTGTATTTGTGAATTCTCCCATGCAACTTACAACCAATACTTTGAACAAGTTTAGAAGAATTTTGCTTTTCATCACCAATAGTTCCCTTGTTTGATCAATTCTCATTTTCTCATTAACAAATATCTTATTTTACGTGTGTTACGTTATGAGATTTGGATGTTGATAGTTAACTGACTGAAAGGTGGAAATCTTTGGTTTGTGAAAAATATTCCCAAAAATCTACTAGCAGAGGTCACAGATTCTGCCATCAAGGCAAGTTTTTATTGCAGTTATCAGAAATATAACACGTTGATTCAAGAGAAAGAAAACATTTATTTACTCTCAAGTTTTATTGCTATTTGTAAGAACTACAGCTGTAATCCTGCAAAGCACAACTTGTACTCGGTCCATTAGACTCAATTCTAGTTTCTGCTAGATAAATCCATCGTCCAGTTTCTATTCTCTGGGACAGTACACTGAAAACAGAACAATAGATGAAATGTTATCAGATGTGTCACTATGTAAATCCTACTCTTTCTCATTCTAACCTTCAGGTTTTTGGTGAATAAATCATGATAAAAAGACAAAATTTATAAAAGGTCTACGGTTTTCACGCTTTGAAATTTGAAAATACATTTACGTTTTCGTCTTCTGGTAGAAGACTTCATCAGAATGATAACAACGGATAAAAGTGAACGAAACTAAATTAGCATAAGTGATACACTATTTACATATACTCATGTTTTTATAATGAAATCCATGAGTGAATTATTTTATTTACATTTAATTCAATCAACTTTAGATGCTTGTGAAACAATTTTATTTTTTCGTTTTCTTATGATTCAGAACTTATTAAAATATACTGCAACAATAATTCTGGCCAAAAACAATTTCTTACAGCAGTTTTTGCGAATGAAATGATGACTGGTCGACACTTTAGTGGTGAATGCATGGTCATCCGGTTAAAGTCCAGTGTTTGTGACGACAGATTTGTGTTCGCTTTCTCAGTTGACACCAAAAGATTGCTGACAGTCGGAGAAGAGAGTTAGAGGATAGTTTTGAATATTTTTTGACGACGAATTATTTCAAATGTTTGGGGGCTGGCTCCGTCGCAAGAAGACATTGTCACAACTTCCTACGTCCAGTTGCCATGGAAAAACCAAAAATCGCGTACTTTCACTCTCATAATACACACCTTTAATTGTTTTTGTTTTGCCAATCCACGTAATGATTATGTATTACACACGTTAAGGTTTATCACAAAAGCCGAAACATATTAGTGTGGAAAGGCTTTAATTACATAAGTATTTAGTGCCTTAACTTTTTTACCTTGAAAATTAGTTGACAGACTTTCAGACTAACCCTAGCCAATGAAATAGGTTAGCCAAAATCTCCAACATTAATAGCTGTTGATAATAGCTACCTAGATGCTGTGATTCAATTAATAGGGGAGAACTTTGGTTTACCTGATGTATGCCTGCTTGACTAGTTAGCACTACACTCATCTGATAAAGAAAAAAGATTCCAAGGGTTAGAGGGAGCTCGACATAAACGTGAACTTAAACATTCAATAAATACCCTTTATGATCATCTTTGAAAGGAAGTAAAATTCTGACTTGTTGCAATTATTGAAAGGCAAACCGGCTTCTCTTACACTTGCAGTTGGTTGTTTAAAGTGCATATGAAGTGAAAAATGTTATTGCTTCAGTGAATAGACCTTGGTAAATGAGGAATAGCAGTGAAAAAATTGTGTCAAAACCTTTTATAATTATCGAGATATTAACATTTGAAGCCTTCAACTGATGACGTCATGAGTGGTTCCAACAAATTTGCATTTTTTAAAAATCTGCTGCCAATCCATAACCTTTGGATGAATTTGTGTCATATTTGGACTAATTATCTACTTACCTCGAGATACACCAGCAGCCCAAGTTTGGTTTAAATACATCCAAAGGTTATGGATTGGGAGCAGAGTTTTAAAAAATGCAAATTTGTTTGGACTACTCATGACATCATCAGTTGAAAACTTCAAATGTTAATACCTCGATAATTATAAAAGGTTTTTATACACAATATTTTACCACTATTCCTGATTAACCAAGGTCTAACCACTGAAGTAATAAAATTTTTCACTTCATATGCACTTTAACAGCTTTTAGAATTTACAACTCTTAAAATAATCACATTTACATTGCTCGAAACACGCAGTTGTTCTTTTAAACCCCCTTATATTGTTACAATCAAACATTCCGAGAAAGATGGCGGTTGTATTTACCACAATGCATTGCGAACTTTACATCGCTAAAATAAAAGGTAACACTTAATAAAGCTCTTCCTTGTACGAGCAACACTGTGCGAGTCAAAGTTGAGGTTTACAGATCTTTCAGTTTGTGCGCGAAGAACTCTGGGTAAATGGACAGGTCGCCATTTTGTTCATTTTTGTGGATTTAACATCTTTTGTGGTATTTGAGTTAGGTTTATCTAATAAGAATAAAATTGAAAAGTTTTTTAAACATTTTCTTCGAAACTTTATTGGATCGCACGAGAGAACTTGCATATTTATACAAAAAGGTGTTAAATGAATAAAGGAAATCTTCTAATTGCACGAGTGAATATATAATAGTTTGAAATTGTTTTTTTTTTTGTATACATTCAATCATTCGCTTCAATCATTCATCCGTTCTTCCACTCATTCATGTAATCATTCGTTTATTCATTTGTTCATTTAATCATTCGTTTATTCATTCATATACTTATTCATTTAATTGCTCGATTATCCATTCATTCACTCACTCATTAACTTCATTCATTCATTCATTCACTCAACCATTAATATTTCATTTTGTTTCTCCTTCATTCATTCGTTTATCCATCATTTCATTCACTCATTTATCCGTTTATACATTCATTTTTTTCATTTTTTTGCGATGCAGCATGCATTAAAAATTGATGAACACAAACCAAACGTGCCCACATACCTGATTCATGGACATTTTTTAGGATCCACTCTAGAAAATGGCTAACACGGGTAAATACTGTGTAGTATTCGACCCTACACTTTGGATGACCCCAGCTGACAAGACCTCGTAATACCCACTTGTTGCCTTCCTTACACATAAATGGACCCCCGCTGTCGCCCTTGCACCCACCCTATATAAATAAAATAAAAAACGATGTCATAGCAGCAATAATGATAATGATTATTAGTATTCACCAGCTCGGCTACGCGCGATTTGATTGGTTTAGAAATGGCAAGTGGCAAAAATGTTTTTTTTTTCTTAACAATCTTTCGTTTTCTTGAGAGGAAGTAAAGAATAAGTGTTAAATAT
>JAOBAT010057799.1:0-26828 GCA_026413305.1 Hydrozoanthus tunicans | reverse complement strand
CCCCCCCCCCCCCCCCCCCCCCCCCCCCCCCCCCCCCCCCCCCCCCCCCCCCCCCCCCCCCCCCCCCCCCCCACTTTCACACTCAGAAAAGAGCCAACCTGTGCTTTGACGTACTGCTTGAAACCTTTAGAATTTTTGGTTTGTTCGATCGTTGGTTTGACAGACCAAGCAACGTGACAAAGAACTCAAAATTAGAAACATTTTGTACTACGGTCATTATAGAGGGGGTAAAAAGTGCACAGTTTCTTTCAGTCATGCCGGATATAGCTGTGGATCTTGTATGTAATAACGCTATTAGCGAAACAGTTTCTTTCAGTAAAGCCGGCATATAGCTATGGATCTTGTATATAATAACGCTATTAGCGAAACAGTTTCTTTCAGTAATGGCGGCATATAGCTATGGATCTTGAATGCATGTAATAACGCTATTAGCGAAACAGTTTCTTTCAGTAATGGCGGCATATAGCTATGGATCTTGTATATAATAACGCTATTAGCGAAACAACACTTGTAACCGCAAGCACAGTTGCTCGTGTCTTGAATTTTAACATGAACTTCAGGGGAAGGAAAATCGTTTTGGTAAAACACAACCTTTGCAGACTGCGGTCTCGGTGCACCTCAGCGGACACGGGCCTGAGATTTGAGGTAAAAAAATGTCCTTGTATGCAAGTGCTTTTGACATTTGCTGATTTGGCTGGTCGCTGGTTTTTGATAGCCGTTTTTCTTGCCGTTCTCATTTGTCAACTGCTGTTGTTTTCTGATCTGTGATCTGTTTGTATTAGGAAGAATAAAAACTTATACGAGAGTGCCTAATATTCAAAGTTACAGTTCAACAGCTCAAACTGAGATTTCGTCTGTCTAGTTTGAGACAAAGACTGCCTAAGCCAAAAATTAATCGAATGGAAGTTCACGAACTAAGAGGGTTTTAGCTCTTCGTGGATTGAGAAAGAAAGACAGCTGCTCTTTGCGCTATTTTTTGAAGTATAGTAGAAAACTCTTTGTGGAGTGACCATCTAAAGCTGCCTAAAATTCATCTTTTTACCAGGCACATTTGGGTATTATAAAAGGCACCAAACTTCGGTTGTAACCTTTTATGGCGGTTGTAACCTTTTACGGCATTTTGAAATTCATTACGTCAGGTACACACGATGTCCTTTTATGAAACAATTTATGAAGGAAACCCATCTTTTAAGTTTTTTTTTTGATAAGCTTTAGTTTATTGCTGTTTGAAGAATTCAGTTATATTAAGAGTCCTGAGTCTGAGAAACAAAACCCCTGGTGGCTGTGCGATATTTATCCGCCGTTTACACTTCGGTTACACCATGCAGATTAACACATCAATCCTTTGGGTTTCTCTTGTCAATAAGTGGCATTAGAATAAAAATAGTTAATTCCTCCTGTTTACGAATAATGTCCTCTCTGTCAGATAAAGTGTTCCTGCTTACAGGTACTTACGCACTGAGACTTCGTGTCATCAATCATTTTGCACTTTTGTTACAACAATAAAAGGTACAAAAAACCACCCCACCCAACCTACTAGTTACAAAAAATTGCTATCGGTTCAAAAATTTATTGGCTAGCCGGCAGATGTATACAAACGACGACGGCGTCGAGTCTACCAAATTTACACATCAATTCTTTTTTCTTTCTTGCGTCAACAAAGGGTAAAATTCGCTTTAAAATTATTTTTTTGAAATTCTAACTTAATCTAATCTCTTTCTGAAAATCGTTTTCAAAAACATTACGTAGCTTGCCTTCTGCGGACTTCATCAATAGGCTGTCACTAAAATAAGCTTTATGTAGCTAATGTGTTCTTAACTACAGTTCATAATTTGTGTACATGCTTTGTTGTCCATAAAGGAGCTGAGATTGTTTTAGTTCTTCGTTCGTCAAGACCTTTTTATAGAGTAAAAAGAAACGAAAGCTTCACGACGGCTATATTTGATAATTTTAGGCCAATTTATTTTGCTTAACAGTTCTGAGAAGCAAGGAGTTTCGGTGCGGGTTAGTTTGAAAGCTCATGTATACTACAGTTTTTCAAACAAATTAGGAGAAGCGGAGGTTTGAATATAAACTCTAATATCTAATTACAGTTACTGAAATATATAGGTCCGGAACAGGAACTCGTTAGAACTCGATCGGTTTGTATTAATATCCAGTCAGTTTAAAACCTAAATTTTCAGTTTCTCTTTTAACTTGAATTTGGAACTTTGAATCGTTAGCACTTGGCTGTGTCTTATCTATAAATTTAGTTGCGCATCATGGTTACTGATATAATACAACGTGATAGAATCCACGGGTAGATTGTTATGCATTGGTAAAACGATTTTTTCCACACTGACAATCTTGAAATCCTTGACTGGCATGCTCAGAAACTTGGAACTTGTCAACAAAAATTAACATTTGACAGAAACTTTTTGCATAAACACCTGTAACTATTGATGCATTTTGTTTGAAAAAGCAAGTTTGAGTGACATTCAAGTCAATTTAGACTGAATGATAATGATTTTGCGAGCTGTACCAATACAAAGAATCGATCAAACTTTTTGCTCACGCGGTCAACACAACTGAACTGATGAAAAAAAAAATTAACACGGTGTCTGTTTTTTTTTAAAACTTCATCTTAAAAGTTGTTTCCAGAAAAGAAAAGCTCACTCACTCTTAATGAACTATTTGGGATGATTGTTTTAAATGCTCAGTAGTGAGTATTCAGCTGTGAATGAATCTTGCAGCTGTCAATAATTGAACCAAAGAGCTGAATTGTGTGGCGTAAATGCTTCGAGCTCAATTTATAGAGGTGCTCAAAAGCGACAAAACCCGTGACAAAAGGCCCCAATCTATTCAAGAACTGACTTTACATGAAAAAGCAGATCAATGCTTACTTTCGCGATAAGCTAGCAAAAAAAATTCTTATTAGGTTTTCATATATCTTGAAACCCGGGACTTGTTCATTTACCGACTCGCGGATAGCTATGCGTTGGGTAAGACAGTAAATTTAGATATATATAGACTGAGAGACTCTTTGATGAAATTTGTCATTTCTCGTTTGAATGACGTCTTTCATTACAGATGTTTGTTTGTTAATGGCGATTCTCTGTTTCCAGTCGAGTTTACCTGTATCATTCGTTGCTTTTTTAAAATCAATTGTGGTCAATCTATTAGAAATCGGAACGATTTTAAATTACAAGGTCCCAACCACTAAGTGGTGTAGGAATAATTGTCAACCATAATAAGTGGAACTTTTGTGTTTCCATTGAATATATTCATCTGAAGTTGTAAACATAAGATTGTGGACTCCAGTGATTTTTACATATAACAGGACAACTGACATCTGCAACCGCTTTTTCTTCCCGCATTTCTTGTATCGTCTGTTGCATGATGAGTATTCAACTCAGCATTACTTTAATATTTTCGATAATATATTATTAAGAGGGAAGAATTGTCTCATTCAGTAGTTTTGCTTTAACACTTTTAGCATTTGGCGTTGGATTATGCACTTTGCAAGTTGAATTAGATGTCTTTCCTAACTGACTTATTTTTATTGCTTGACTTTATTTTTATTGCTTTACCGGTTGTGAATATACTCACAGGACTTCCGCTATAATTTGGTGTTTGCTATTTTTGCCAAGCCATAAACTTGTATTCAGTGCATAACAACCTGATGCTTCTCCTTTATGTAATCTCAGAAACACATCAATTATTGAAGAACTGTCGTTTTTTTCAGATGTGCTGGTTTGTTGGAGAACAGTTAACGTGTAAGGTTATGAGAGAGAGGGGAAAGTCCATTACACCGCTTCAGCTTTAACAGCCTCGGCAAAATTGCTGCAATGATTATTTTTTTCAGTGTGATCTACATTCTTTTCAATTTCCACATAACCATGGCTTCACAGGTCAGTATCAGCATTGGCTTTGCTTTTTTTGGAGCTTAGACAAGATTAATTTTCGGTTTAGCTTGAAAGTATAAACAAACCAAATTCACTAAGGTGGTAAAGAAAATTTTCAAGTATACACTTTAAGTCAGCAACAAGAAGGCGCCTTAATGATACCTGCCTTTGTGCCTTTGGTTAAAACGAATAAAACAACAACATTTTTTTTAAGTTTCGATTTAAGCTTGTTCTGTTCGACCTTGTCGGGGACAGATTGTGTGATAGTTTTTCAGTAAAGTTATAATATGAGCTTCCGAATTTCTAGGGATTGTAAAAGAACCTTTTTTCAAAGCGTACGAGCTTTTGTGAAAAACCCTATTCTGTGCATTTTTGAATGCTTAATAATTTATTAACCTAGAAACCGAACCGCCGGTCCGTTATCAATAATTACCCGTTTATCATCCGACCCACTCGTTCCGCCTTTAAGTAAAATGTTTTATCTAAAAAAAGTCCTTTTACAATTTCAGAACATTCGGTTAAAACAGTTAAATTATTCATGTTCAAAGCAGCTTCTTAATAAAAAAAACAGGTTCCCTTTATATTTGTTAGTCTAAACTTTACACAAATTCATCAGCTAATTATGTAATAAACAATAGAATAAGTAGCTAAATTTCATATTCATTATTACGGCTTTTTAAAAGAAGAGGTTTTCGTGCGAAAACTCCATGAAAGTAGGAAACACCTCAGAATAAAAACAAGTTTTAATAATCCAATCTGAAAATACCTTTGAATTTTTTGAAAACACAAATAAGCTTAAATCTAATTTGTTTATTTCAAGATTATTACAACTTTGTATACACCTCTCACTTAAGCTACAAGACAGCATCTCGTAAAACTTGAACTAGTTTACTTTGAGCATGCGCATCAAGCTTCTCTCGCCTGTAGTTTTTGTTAGAAAGCTGGCCAAGCTAGGAAGAACAAAGTTAGAAAACACTCGAATTCAATCACAATACCAGAATGAGTAAAACAATTTTTACCGTGATTTTTAAGCGCATGTAGATTTTTCATCAAAAGTTGCGCCTTGCCTTGTTCAAACAGCAGGTGTGAAACATTATACAAAATATGCATGCACTATCTAAAGCCGGGAAGTTTCTTTTCAGATATACCAAGTGAAAAAGGGTTTCATCAATAAACTAATACTTCGTTGCGATTTTAAGCAGATTATCAATCGCCAGCTTTATTTACGGTTGCGTTCGGTTATACTCATCGAAAGAACCGAGGTAAAGAACACAGCTTCAGTTTTAAAAAAAAAAAAAAAAAACATTTTTAAAATTTGAGGCTTAAATTCGAAGATTTTAGCACTTGTTCCGAGTGTACGTTTCCGTTAGATCTGAGAGAAGAAACAACCATTAATTTCATGCGAATCCGTTGTATCAAATTAGTGCCTTCAGGTGTACTCTACACAACGATACTGAGCTGATAAAACCCAAATGCTGGAGGCAAGAAACTTAATATCCTGTGTTTTGTGTAATTTTATAGCAGCTGTTGTTATATTTCTCATTTGAAAGCCCTGAAATGGAGGATTATCAGGTATCGCGCTGAAGAATATGGATAAAATGAATATGACGGAACTGTTATCGTTCGCCAGTGAGGCACGTACAATACTTGAGAACAACATGCGGTGGAACCCCGCTTTGGGGCCTACCTCGTTAATACGACTACCTCGTTATAACGGTCACTTTTTTTGGTCTGCTGAACGAATTGCCAAACTTTTTCTTATAAAAAATACTTGGTTAGTACGGTCACCCCGTTCTTTTGGCTATTTTTTTCTTGCCCGTAGGTGGCCGTAACTGGGACCTACTGTTAGACCTGTCAGGACCTGTAAAAAAAGCTTTACATCTCTATGCCGTCATTGTATAGGGATTACAATACAACTCAACCCAAAGTTTACGGTTATTTTCCAAAATCTAGGTATTTTCAAACAACAGGCAAAACAATTACTTAGGATAGGTTGAATTTTCGATTTTCAGTTTTCTTTTTAATTTTCACCCTCTTGGCGAATTCGGAGGTTCAACTTGGGTCGAGTGATTTCAATCTACTAAGTGAGCTTACAAGCAATGTCCTGAACGTTTTAAGGAAGCATTAGGAGAATCCTCATAAAACGTTTCTTTATTGTATATTAGATGTGTAACTAACCACAACGGTATTTTTTCTACGGCTCAGTAGCCAAGCGGTTTGCGTGTTCGACCAGCTACCCTTTCTGGTGGCCAACGGTGCGAGGTCCAGAGGATCCAGAGGGGGTCAGTCTCTTATCTGCAGAGAACTACTGAAAAACAGCAATAACTGATGCCGCACAATTTAGCTATCGGCCAAACATTTATCTAGCTTTTTCAAAGGCCTCTGCTGAAGTTCTGGGTTTGTTTACGATAACGTCCAAAATCCCAAAAATACTTTGTGGAAAAACGAATTATACTTAAACCTCAGTCGGCTATTAAAGATTTCAAACAGCTGATGAAATTAAAATCATGGTTCTTTAAAGGACAATTATATAAGAGATGAGGGTGTCATTACTTTAGTAGTTAAACAAGGAACGGATCGTTCGATTTGTTTATGTTGACCTCCATGGCCAAAGACCTTTCAAAGTTTTAGCACTCTTTCTTTTTCATATTATAGTTACAATTGCATTATTTATTAAAGCGGGAGTACACCCCAAATTTTATGAATAGTGCGGAAAATATTTGAATGAGAAAAATATTGAGAGAAATCAACAAACCGTCCCTTCTGGCGAGGGACTAGTACAGCTTTGGTTAGTGGACGGTTTGGCGAATTTACATCAAATAGTAACTTAAAAATTAATTTTTAAACTTCAAAAAGATATCACCAATTAACCCATGCAAAGTTCCCTTTAAATTTACTAATCTTCAAGAAAAAATTCAACTCGTGTTCAAGCTGATTCTCCTTCATTCCATCTGTGTTTAGGGCTGTCCGGTTTTGTAGACTCAAATCATGGACAGAGAATGAGAAAAAGTCGCCGCAAAGCGCGCTTTGGGCGTACTCCCGCCTTAATTGTAATTAGTTCGCACCTGTTATAAGTCGGCGTTAAACTTTTAAGAGTTTATTAATGATAGTAAGTGTTAAACCTTTAAGAGTATGATAATAATAAAAAAAAGTCCATAAACAGCAATCAATATTCAAAAAAGATGTTGTAACCCTAAAGAGTATGCTATCGACACTTTAATAGTAAGTAGGATAAGTTTGTTCACATTGTTTTCAATTTCCAACCGTCAATCTAAACAGTAGCGCAGAAAATGGGAGGAAAAAGTTGACGTCGAAATGTAAAAGTTTAAGATTGGCAAGCTGAACGGATTCAGCAAAGCAACGACGCTAGATGGCACTTCTGCTTGGCTGCGAATGTTTCAGGACCCAAGGAGAACTGCGAAAGGTTTTAAACAGTAACGAAAATTGAGAACAGTTAGCCCCGAAATTGGAAGGACTATATCTCCACACAAGAGAGCGCTCGAAGCATCTTGATGTCTCCTGATAGCGTTACGAAAAACGTTGAGCGTATCCACGCCAGTAAACACTTTAGAAGGTTTCTTCGGGATGCTAGAGTGGAAAGAGGAGCATATCCTGCAACCGACTTCAATCTTATTACTGAAAACTAAACCTACCTCAAAACATTTTCACGTTGGCACAGAATGTCAACAAAACAAATCGAAAGATCCATTCCTTGTTTAACTGCTAAAGTAATGACACGCTTAATTGTTCTTTAAAGAACCATGCTTTTAACTGTCATCAGCTGTTTGAGATCTTTAATAGCCGACTGAGGTTTAAAGTTGTGGCTACGCGGTGCAACATTGCATGCAACGTTGCGCGCAACTGAAACCCTTCGTGTAGCCACACGGTGAAACCGTTGCATGCAACGTTGCAAGAATAGGATCGGTTTCTACTTCACGCAATTTTGCGTGCAACGATTTCATAGGTGAAATTCTTCCATTGCACGCAACGTTGCAGGCAATGCTGTGCCGTGTAGCCACGGCTTAAGTAAAGTGTTTTTCAACAAAATAATCTGGGGATTTTGGCTGTTATCGTAAACAAATTCAGAACTTCAACTAAAGCCTTTGAAAAAGCTAGATAAATGTTTGGCCGGTGACAAAATTGTGCAGCATTTATTGTTGTTTTTCAATAGTTCTCTGCAGTTAAGAGAACTCCCCTCGGGATCCTCTGGACATCGCATGCTGACCACCAATTGCAACAAGACTCGCTGGTCGAACACGCTAACCGCTCGGCTACTGAGGACGTGCCAAGTGTAGGGACCCAATGGAAGAACAAGGGCATTCGTGTCAGTTATCTTACCACTATTTTAGTTGACCATGTGTGACCCACACTGCATTCTTAATGGGAACCCCATCCAATCCCTAAAAATCCAGTAAGCCTTTAAGGTCCATTTTATTTCACAAATGATATACTCTCTGGTATATGTTTTAGAAACATTCAAAGGGCAGGTAAAGAAAAGGATTTTCATAAAAAATGGCAAGTTTTGGTATTGAGCTTTATCTTAAATTTGAGCCAAACGTAGCCCCAGACCTCTCTCCACATAAAGACTTGACATCTAAGTTAATTGCATTTAGTAAAATAAACATCTTAGTGGTTTTCTACCATCAAAGTTATTTGGCAGCAGAGTTTGCAATTGCGATATTATAGATTTTAATAAATGGAACCCCGTGTAACTTAGGAACAAAAATTCAGAGAAGGAAACCAAAGTAGCATTTTACAATGACTCAACAAACCCAACTTCTGTGCCAAATTGTATCAAAGTCGATTGACCACCACTTTCGTCACCTGGAACACTTTCTCAGACAGAAATTCTTAATGCTCTACTAATAATAACCAAAAAAGGAAATGAACAAAGAGAAGATATGCTATGAAATATCCGAAAATGACCCAAGTGTTATGCCAGTAGAGACATTCATTTAGCTGAAATCTAAGCAATGGAGATCAAAAGCAAGATCGACGTTTCTCTATAAACGGAGTTGAGAAGATGGCAACAAAAAAAGCGTGCTTGAGAGCAGCTTGAATGGCGCTGTGTGAAAATTTAGTCCTAGCCATTTAGTTCCATCAGGAAAGTCGATAGACAGATATGTAGATTTGTAAGCGGAACTTTTGTTTACCTTCCTTAGTTTTGAATTCCAGGTAGTTGTAGCCGCTTTTCTGAAGGATGCCAAAAAATGTTTTAACGTCTCCCTAATTCTACTGTCCTTCTAAAATTGAAAAACAAAAACGTCATTAAAGCCGCTGACAGGTGTTAATGAGCCGTCGTACATAACTTAGGTTGGTCATTTTTGCCGTGAACATGGTTTCTCAAAACGAAAAAGCTTGATATTTCTATTTCTAAAATGTTTAAGAACTTGATACTTGTGAGAAAAAAACATTTGTCTTTTTTACTTCAGTTTTCCTTTAAAAACACTATTTTAAAAAGAAAGCTCACAGATGCTAATTTTTGTCAACAGGTCTTGCAGAATCAGAGTTTAGGTAAGAATTTACTGGAACTTTGGATATGTTAATGTGAATTAAGAAATGATATTTTCTAGATCTTGTTATCTTGATATTTCTTACTTGCACCACGATAATCTGATCATGGAATCACAATTTAGCCCAGTTTCTCGTGAAGTTATTGGTCATTTCTAAATTTTCCATATAAGAAACTTTTTCAGAAAATAGTGGGATGGGCACTGCTTCATGATTTATAAACAAACTTCGCGATTTTTGATGTAGGCTAAAAACACTCACAGACCTATCAAAATGCTGGAATGGCGTTAAAGCCAATGTAACTCATCGAAGTTGATGCTCCAAGACTTCGGAGATTGCGTCAGTTTTAGCGCTCGGAAAGCTTTTCTTTAAACGTGTCTTCAGTTTGACTAATATTTATTTGCACTTACTTTTGAACATTCTCTTCAACAAAATTGACACAAGTATAAAATGATATACTATCCATGACAGAAAAGCTCTTTGGTGAAGGTTTTTAGCCCCGCTGAAAAGATAACCAGGAGCGTAGGCGTAATTGGCACTCAGCCTCCTACAGTTTTTAGAGTCCAGCAAAGGCTTAGTTCCCTCTGACCCCTGAGGCCTTGCAGTCGGCCATTTTACTGGCTGTCACCCTACCATTATTACGCATGGGCAACACTCCTGATTTATCACCAGAAAAGATCCCACAAATGCAACACTTGCATTAATTATAAACAAAGAGGCAGTGCTGTCTGAAACTGTACTTTCTTAAGTAGTCCAAGGCTAAGAGACAGCCAATGAAATGGCACTGAGGCGTCACGGGTTGAAGGAACCGGGCCTAGCGGCTGTGCTAATCCCCAACAATAACAGTTTGGGCCTGAGTGTAAGCAGCCATGAACAGCTGTCTGCTAACACTCAGGCTCAAACTATTTCAAGGGTTCAGCACAAGCTTAGTTCCTTCTGGCCCGTGAGGCCTTAGTGACATTGGCTGTCTCCATATCATTATCACGCATGCGCAACACTACTGAACTATCACCCGTAAGATCCCACAAGCACTTGTTTGTCTTTTTCTGTGGGAATCTGAGTCTGTTTGTTTCAGATATGCCGTGCTAATGAGCCGAAAGAGCTGTCCAGAGCTGCTAACACTCAGGCTTGTACTATTTCTAGGGTCCATACAGGCCTAGTTCCTTCTGGCCCGTGAGGCCTCGGTTGCATTTTACTGGCTTTTTCTATAAATCAAGCAAGCATGTGCAACAGTGCTGAAATTTTCCAACATCTCAAAATTAAATTTTCTTCACGAACGGTAGCTCACAAGTTGTTTTTTGGCCCTAAAGTAGTTTTAAATGATTTTTAGACCTCTCACTTGCATTTTATTCTATCGAGAACTCATAAATCTACGAAGTTTGTCAGTGCCTTCAGTTACCAGCTGTCAGCTCATTTATAGCATATCTAAAACTCGTGATCGATTTGTACTATACCTTCGCCCGATCAATTTTCTTCTCAATCATAAAACTTTAAAACATTGGGTTTTTTTTGTTTGGTTTCCAAAATCTTGCATTTTCCTTACAGTAAAAACTTTAAACTGACCCTATCTGGAACATTGAACTGGTACTCGTTTAATTTTCAAAAGCGTGGCTTTGTAAAATACGTAAGCGTGTCAATTTTGATTTTACAACAAAATCGTTGAGAATTTCACAATCTATAAGCTCGGCTTGAAATAATTTGACCAACACTTGAAAGCCAAAGATTTTCATATTCACAGCATGAAAAAAAATATTTCGCTTGATATTATTTGGGTTATTCTTTATACATCATCACTATTATGAATTTCCTGTGACGCATCAGGAAAATATGTTTGCAGCTGGCAATAAGATGGACGTGAAAATATCAACGTAAAAACTCAAGACTTCCTTTCAAACTGTTTTAGTTTGAGAAAACTAGGATCTGTGTTGTAATGTATAAACCCGTGCTCCATTGACTAGGGACAATCTTTCATAGTTAACTGTAGAACATATTAATCAGGGATCTCTAAATCAAAACAAAGGTAATGTTGCAAAAATTGAAATGCTGTTGAAGAGAAGCGGTTTGTAATTTAGCGTCGTATCAGCAAAACTTCCCTAAGTAACTAAATGAATTCAAGCAGTAGGGACTGTTTGCTTAGCAACGAAGAAAAATGACAAAAAATCACGCAATAAACTAATATGGAAGATGGCTTAAAGAATCGAAATGTACAAAAAATTTAATTATAACTCAAAGCAATAGAGTTCCATTTTTCACAGTTTTAACTCTCCAGATTAAATGCAATTGAAAACGAACACCTGTCAAGTAATTTTTATTAAACATTCGAAAACATCACATAATGCAAATGTGAAGTCGACCTGCTGTTCGAACACGTGAAACAAGGTTTGGTCTGAAATAAGTTTGAAACAGAAACAAATTATCGTGGACAGTATAATAACTGATGCGTCTGGCTCGAATCCTCACTAACATAACAACGGACTTTAACAACCGCGAATGATTGCTTTATTTGTTTATCTTTACCACAATGCAAATTGCGGATTATAAAAGCAGGACAGATTTGTAGTCAGTCCAGTATCAGACAGGGACTTAATAGCGGCAGCACTTTGCTATGTGTCCTATGTTTTTTAATTTTCACCATGAAGCTGATCGTGTTTCTAAGCTTCTTTTTTATGATATTCTCTTTAGAGAATCAGCCTGAATGGTTTGAGGATTCGATGCATTACTGGCCTTTTGATAGCATCGTAGGAAAAATGATCAGAGACCACAAGGGTTCGAGTCACGGCAATCTTTCTGGGAGCTACGAGCTGATTCCGGGGATTGTTGGATCGGCCTTAGCGCTCAGTGGCAATGCCTCTTTCATAGAAATGGGGCTACAGAATTCCTGTATACGCAGCCCTGACTCATGCAAAACAGGCCTAACTCTCATGTTTTGGCTAAAAATGCCTGTGTTCCAGGGAAATAAAATCATTCTCCAGCTTGGAAGTCACAGGTTCTCTCGGGGATTTACGATTTGGACTCGATATAGAACAAAGAAAATGGTTGGTATGAGTGTCAATACTAAGAGAAAAAGCCACTTGACAACCTTGGAATGGGACCCGCGTTACTGGACACACTTTACAATCGTTTGGAGCAGACAAAAAAGTGACTTGAAAGTCTATTTTAATTGCACTCTTATGTCGAAAAAGTCCATAATTAGAAAAAGCAAAAAAGCTGGGAACACCCGGACTCCTCTTGTCTTTGGAGCAAATAATGCGAAGCATAAAAGCAGTCCTGTAATGGTTGATGAGTTTGCAATATGGGACAACACTCTTACAAGGGAAAAGATTTGCAACATCGTCAAAATAAAATCTGGTGAGTCTTTGTTTTGTTACTGTTTTTTCCAAGAACCTAATTTTTGTCTATCTGAAATTTTGAATTTTATTTTTTACAAATTTTGTTTGATTGATGTTTCAAGTATGTTTTTGCAAAATTGTCATGCAAATTAAGAATGAAAATAAAGAATGATTATGTGGTGCAAGCATTTTGATTAAGTGTTAAGGTTTCTGATCGCTTTGTATGTTCCACTGTAAAACTCTCGGAAGGAGATAAATAGAGTTTGGCTTGTTTAACCTTTCGTGCAATTTTGAAAATGTTGTTGTTCTATTTGAAATCATATAGTGAAGTTAGAAAGATTGTATAAATTATTAAAAGTTTGACTCGAAAATTAGTTTTCAAAACAAGCTGTTTTTTTTTGAAAACGCATTATAATTCAATGTACTTGTGTTCAGGTCCGGTTCCTTTCAATAAAGAAGCTGCATAGTCCGGCCTCAGTAGTGTTTACTTAAAATCACATTCAATAGTACTTTTGCTTTTCATAAGGCTTTCATCTTCTCGAAATCTTTTCTTTCAAAGATTGACTGACTTTTAATTCGTTTCCCTTGTTTATCTTTGTACGTGCTATTCTTGGTATGTTTTATTCAGTTTTTATGCACAGTTAAAAAGTATTGGTCATAAATTTAAAAAGCTACGTACAAAAATATTGTACAAAATAGAAATCCAAAAGATTAACTTGACTAACCTTCGACGACGCGACAATTAGTTGCTACGGGGTGTGAATGAATATGAATATACACGAATATGACACTTGTTGACTCTAATGATTTTATAATATGTAAAATATTAAACACGGGAAGTACACTCCCAGTCTAGATATATAATCATGATCCTTGCCTAAAGGAAAAAGAGTGAGACTTTAAAGTAGAGAACCAACAACGCACAACAACACAAGACGTTTATTGAACGAGATTTTCTTTCTTGTTGTCGTTTTTTGTTCGTATTAATTTACATTTTGAAGAAACAAAGCAATTGATATCTCTGTTCTCGCTAAACCGTTATTTTTGTACTCTGCAGCCTTGACTGATTCAGTCTCAAACAAAATGGCAACGATAGAGTCCAGCAAAAATATTTTTTGGGGTTAAAACTGGTCTTAAACTGTCTAGTTACTAGCCATAAACAGATGTTGCAAGTATTAGAGCCATATAGAGGGCAAAAAAACAAATCATCGTGTTTTGAATAATAAGATATTCATAGTATGTCTGCAAGTTTGTTAAAAGCTTCACGGGAAGCTTTTAAACTATAAACAACTATTGCGCTCGGAAACCTTGCAGTGATTGTGGTTTGAATTGTGGGCTTGGGCTGGAAAAACTATAATAAGAGACAAACCACGAAAAGGTCACTGCAAAAAAAATTAAATTGATTACGATACTAACATTTTTTTTTCACACGTAGTTGATGGAAACTACAGCAACTGGTCAAACTTCAGTGCATGCTCTGTGACGTGCAGTAATGGAACAAGATATCGCACAAGAAGTTGTACAAACCCAGTTCCACAACACCGCGGGAAAAACTGCTCGGCTCTCGGAGCTGACATAGAACATTTTTCGTGCAACTTACAGATCTGTCCAATAAATGGTAACTTTACGAACTGGTCGAAGTTTTCGCCTTGTTCGCGAACTTGCAACCAAGGTATAAAGATAAGGACAAGAAACTGCACAAGCCCAGAGCCTCGTTATGGCGGCAAAGATTGCTCTGTTCTTGGCAACAGTACGGAAATTGTGATTTGCAATACTTTTCCTTGTCCAGTGCACGGAAACTATACACAGTGGTCAGAATTCACGCCATGTTCGCGGACCTGTGGTAACGGAACTAAAATAAGAACAAGGAATTGTACTAACCCTTTGCCTCAATATGGCGGCCACAACTGCTCCATATACGGTGCCAACAATCAAATTTTGTCATGTAACTTGAAACCCTGTCCTATCCACGGCAACTACACTCACTGGGGACCCTTCTCGACTTGTTCTCGATCTTGTGGTAAAGGTATAAAAACTAGGTTAAGAAATTGTACCAATCCAATTCCGCGGCATGGAGGTAAAGACTGTTCTAATTATGGTGGAAGCAACCATACTTTATTTTGTAACACCCATCCTTGTCCAGTACACGGAAACTTTACAAAATGGACCGAGTTCTCGAGGTGCTCACGGACTTGTGGAAGCGGCACTAAGACAAGGACGAGAACTTGTACCAACCCAACTCCAAAATACGGAGGCAATAATTGCTCTATTTATGGCGAAAGCAACCAGACTATATTTTGCAATAGGCATCCTTGTCCAATTCATGGCAAATATACTCAATGGTCTCGTTTCTCAAAATGTTCTCAGTCTTGTGGTAGCGGTACGAAAATAAGAACTAGAAGTTGTGCAAATCCTTTACCCAAGTACGGAGGTAGAAACTGTTCTTCGTATGGTTATCCTACGCATGTAATTCATTGTAATACTCATCCCTGTCCAATACACGGGAATTATACAGAATGGACAGAGTTTTCAGTATGTTCACAATCATGTGGAAATGGTACACAGACGAGAAACAGAACTTGTACAAATCCACCACCACAATACGGTGGTAAAAACTGTTCTGTTTTCGGATCAAATTCCCAGACTATATTCTGCCACACCCAACCTTGTCCAATTCATGGAAATTATACATTGTGGACAAAATTTTCGCATTGTTCCCGCTCTTGTGGTAATGGGACGAAAACACGGACGAGAAATTGTTCAAACCCAACTCCTCAGCATGGTGGTAGTAATTGTTCTTTTTATGGAGAAGAATATCAAACTGTATCTTGTAACACACAGCCTTGTCCAATACACGGGAATTATACAGAATGGGCAGAGTTTACAAACTGTTCCAAGTCGTGTGGTAATGGTACAAAGACTAGAACACGAAGTTGTACGAACCCATCACCACAACATGGCGGTAGAGACTGCTCACGGCACGGAAGAAACTTTCATGTTGTTGCCTGCAATATACACTACTGTCCAATAGATGGAAAATATTCCACATGGTCAAACTTTAGCAAATGCTCTAAATCTTGTGGAAGTGGAATAATGCAAAGGACAAGAAATTGTTCAAACCCACCACCACAGTTTGGTGGAAGGAACTGCACACCCCGTGGATCTCCAATTGAAAAGAAAGTTTGCTTTGTGCGTCCGTGTCCTGTTGATGGTGGATACAGTTCTTGGACAAGCTTTTCCACGTGCTCTAAAACTTGTGGAGGGGGAGAACAGCAAAGAACGCGAAACTGTTCGAAGCCAGTTCCTAGACATGGTGGAAAGAACTGTACTGTATTGGGACCACCGATTGGAATGCGAGTGTGTAACCTTCATAACTGCCCAGTTGATGGAGGTTACTCCGACTGGTCGGAGTTCACAGATTGTACTAAAACCTGTGGAGGTGGAACAAAAACTCGGAAAAGGAATTGTTCGAGTCCGATTCCTCAATACGGAGGGCAAAACTGTTCAAGGTTTGGGCCGGATATTGAAACTTTAGTTTGTAACAGACAATATTGTCCAATAAACGGAAACTACACCGCATGGTCAGTTTGGAGTGCTTGTTCAAGGACATGTGGAGTTAGTGAGAAGCGAAGATCGCGAACTTGTTCGAATCCTTCTCCACAATTTGGTGGAAAAAATTGTTCTATTTTAGGAAGAGATTCACAAGTTAGTATCTGTAATTTGGCGCCATGCCCGATAAATGGTGGCTATTCTAGTTGGTCTAATTTTAGTGATTGTACGAAGTCTTGTAATAACGGAACCAGATATCGCAAACGAATTTGTAACAATCCTGCTCCTCAACATGGAGGCAGGAATTGTTCAGGGCTGAATAGAGAAATTGAATGGTGTAACCGACATCCGTGCCCCGTCGACGGAAACTACACCATCTGGTCATCGTATAGCCAATGCTCTCGCACTTGTGATGGCGGTGTGAGAGTGAGGCAGCGCTTTTGTACCAGGCCCCGTCCTCAGTACGGCGGAAAAAACTGTAGTTGGATTGGATCCGACAGGGAGACAAAACCTTGTAATAACTCACGACCATGCCCAGGTATGTGGAGTATTTACTGGCATCCAATGATTATTCTAATTGTCTTTTTTCTTCTTTTTTTAAAAGAAGTTATGACAAGCTCAAACAAAAACTATTTTACTTTAACCGTTAACTGTTTTTTAAATTGTGTTTTTACTGTTTTTTTATTTATTCTATATTTTTGGTATTGTTTTGTTCCATTTTATAATTCTAGACGAACATTCCCCGAGTGCTTATAAAAAGTTCAAAGACACAGGAAGTGTGTTTAATTGATTTTAAAAATAACCGATAAAAACATATATGTCAAACAGACGCGTAGTTTATTCAAAGTTATACATTTTTTCTTACAAGTATATCAAAAGCGTGTCTATGTACTCTCTCACACACATGATTCCCTCATGCTGTTGACTAATAGGCGCGCGAACTTCGCTAATGTTATTTCTAATTTCAATTGAGAATGAGAATGATGAATGATTTTTTTTACTTAGGTTACTTTATACAAAAGCAGTTAATATATTTTCTTATCCTGTAGACATAGTTTTCAATATATCTGCGACACTAACCAACAGAAGGTGGGAAAAAGACCGCAACAGCTGGAAGTTTACTGTTCTTGCCATGGAAATTAAAATTTTTGTAAGTATGGAGAATTGAACGTCCTGCAGTATTTTCCTTTTAACTCTTTAGTTTTCAACTTTCATCCCCCCCCCTACTCCCTCCCCAAGGGGAGGAACTCCCTCTATCGGTAAGATTAGGGTGCTCGCATTTTCTTAGGGTTCAAAATCGACAGTTTGTTTTATAAGGGGTTTTCAGAAAAAAATATCAAGATTTTCGTTACAGTATAATTACGTTACGGTATTCTTAGGGTGCAAAAGCAAATGAGAATGATTTTTTTCTGTAGTTTTCTCCTGCCTGTTTTCAAAATCGATGTCATGAGGTGTTTTTAGAGTAAAAAATGTTCACGCCTTGGTATTTTTTTGGGTATGAAGTTCTTAACTTAAGCTTCTTGTGAATAGAGCCAAGATGAAATCAACTAGAAAGCGATACATCTTCTCCAAACGTAAACTACGTTCCTATGTTTGTTGAAAAATACACATTACTGAGCTTTCAAAAACAAGTATTAGTTTGGTTTTTATTGGGTTTACAGTCGTTTAAGAACTACAAAATTGAAAACACGTCCACAAGTGTTTCGTATAGGTAATGGTGTTGTTTTGTTTCTGTGATATCGCAGATTGGGAATCTAATCGGCGAGTATAAAGTGAAGGAAGTGTACATTTACTCTTTCCGCCCAAGTAAAAGGTAATGATTTTATACTTCTAGTCTACGTTTTACGTGTAAAAACAGTCTTACAAAAGATAAAACATCCTTTTAATAAGAGATACAAACTTAATCATACCAAAGTGTTACAAATTGAATTTGTAACAAAACACGCTATGTGCCTACGTGGAAAACTCGAACCAAGATTTTGTGATATAAAAAAGTGCTTTTGTATCTTTGGGAAATCAAAAACCGGATATTAAGGCCTTTAGATCGTTGATACAGTCAGATATGACAAGCAGTCTTCACGCTCAAACAATTGCCTGCTGTTCATCCGGCCAGCGGTATTAAATCTAAAAGAACGGCCTGCTGTACGTGTCACAAGCGGTCGTTACAATAAAAGACTTGCCTGCAAGAATAACGAAAGCACCTAGAAAGACTTGCAAAAAAGGAAATGATAAAGTTGGATCTTATCGTGTCACTAAGTAATTTGTCGAAAAACCACAGGCAGCCCAGGCACAGAATCAGTGTGGACTTACAACTACAGTATTTGAATGGAATCAACAGCGAATTAAAACTGTAAATTCGATTTTCAATAAAATTAGACTAACATTGAACTGATGTTGTTTTTGGTAGTCTGTTGATCCTTTGAAGCTGTTTTTTCGGGCTTTTAAAACGATTTTGTTGCCCCTGTATTTTATGTGCACATTGATTTTGTGCCCGGACTAACTCTCGAAGTGCAAGTCAGTGCTAAATTCTCCCAAATGCAACCAATACTTGTCCTGTAAACTGTTTAGGAGAATTTTGCTTTTTATCTTTGGAAGTTTTCTTTGCTTGATCAGCTCCAGTTTCTAGCCCACGATTGAGCAAAAGTTTGCAATCTGTACTTTTACCCACAAATCCTAGCGCATAAACGTCTATAATTTCTCATACAGACACATGATAAAATCTGTAAACCTCAATTTTGATACACAGTGTTGTTGGTACAAGGAAGAGTTTCATTTTCTGATACCTTCCCTGAGATTCTTTTAGCGGTGTAAAGTTCGCAATGCATTGTGGTAGAAAATGTACAGCCGCCTTCTTTTTCGGACTGGTCAAAAAAATAAAAAAGTAAAAAAAGTAAAAAAAGTAAAAAAGTAGAAACAGGAAAAAAAAGGAAAAAAAAGGAAAAAAAAGGAAAAAGGGTAAGTGGTACATTTATATAGCGCCTTTTCCATATGAATGCTCAAAGGCGCTTTACAATGATCAGTTTACCCCCAGCGGACCGGAGCATATAGGCGCCTCAGGTAGCCGCTTCAAAGCGGTCCATGTATGCTGGTACTCATTTACTGATCCCGGGAGGATGGAAAGCTGAGTTGCTTTTAGCGGGAAAGAAGGCCGCCCAAATGTTCCACCTTCGACCAGGCCGGGGGATCGAACCGGGGTCCTCAGGAATGGGCGGCAGAGATCTTACCACTGCGCCAACCCCATCGCTTATAACAGATGGCCTAGTTTGTATAAAATATGTAAGGAGAAGTAAGACGTTTAAGACAACTAACCTTTTGTAAACAGCAAACATTGGCAGCCAAGCAACTACTTGATTGTTCAACTTCTCAATTTCCAAGTTTTTCTTGTGAAGCAATGAGTTGGTTTAACTCAATGGTGTACAACATACTGACTGGCAATAACTTTAAATATTTTTTCTTTCCGCAAGGAAGGAGGTTGTTGTTGGCTTCTTGGTGAACATTATAAATAGGGAATACAATGGAATTTCAACACTTCAGGATGCTATACTCGACGGCAACTTGGGCCCCCTCACAGTCAACCCTGACACGGCAATCTTAACGTCCAGTGACGGTACAACGAATTAGTATTTTTATTTTTACTTTTTAAACTACTAAATGACTAAGAATCAATTTATTTCTATGCTATGCCGTATAAGCCAAACATAGCGTTGCGTACAACACTAAACACAACGTGAAACGTTACACTTTGGCACAAATTCAACACAAGGCGTTCCATGATTTAGATACTATCTCTACCAGTTTAAGGAGCAGCATTTTAATACAATGATACTAATGACAATACTAATTGTATTAATTTTGACTTTCAAATGATAATAATAATAAAAATAATAATAAAATTTAATAATAATAATAATAATAATAATAATAATAACAATAACAACAGCAAAAATGGTAATGGCTATAATCGGCTTTTCCACAAAAAAATATGGCTCTTCATCCGTCTTTATCTTTAGCCAAAAGTACCGAGTTATGCGTATAAGAAAAATCAATGATGAATAATTGTTATTTATAATCACTTAACAACTGCATATAAGTGTAAAATACGAAAACTACATTGATTATAATATAAAACCTAACTGCATCATAAAGTGTAAACCTAGCTACGTTACTGGTATAAAAAGTTCAAGGCTTCATATTTTGTGCGGACAATGGATCTGTTTCTTATAATTTTAACAAAATAAAACTTCGTCTAGACAGGTAGTTCTATTGCGAAGACTTTCCAGGTGCTTATCAAGCTCGAAGTTCTTAAACAGTATACTTGGTACTTTTTGCAGTTCCATCATTAGGCCCGATTAACGTATCAGCCAATGGCACAAGTTCGACAACCATCCAGCTGCAGTGGGCCCCCATTCCAAAGTTCCACAGAAATGGTAACATTTCTTATTATAATATAACACAAACGGAAACGGAGAATCCTAGTGAAAGAAAATTGATCCGTCTGGTCAGCGGTCACAGACTTACTACAGAATGTAGAGGATTGAAGAAATTTACAAACTATAGTTTTAGGATTGCTGGTGTCAATGACAGAGGAGTCGGCTTAAACAGCCCATTTGTCTCAGCTTCGACCCAAGAAGATGGTAAGTAAGGCTTAAGATTTATTAATTGACAAAGTCCAACTTGAATTTATATCAAAGGGAAAGGTGTGTGCGGTTCTGCTAGGGACTAAATCTAAAAGGTCCCGAGTTGTATTATTCATGAACATCTATTTTCATTATATTTGTATCATACGAACACTGCACCGCAAAAGCATCTAACTTAAGCCGCGCGAAGCCTTTTATAAACCAACAAGGACTTAGATAATACGCGCGCATGCCTAGTTTTGTAAAGATAGTTATATCGTTCCGTATCATAAGGTTTAATTATGATAGACTAATTCTTATTATGATTGAACAACGATCTTTTAAAATTACTTGATAAAATAACTTGATATTAAAGTCAAGGAGAAAGCTCGGAAAGAAATCCGAGCCCCAGGTCATTTAAATGAAATAGAACCTACAATGAAATAGAACCTACACTGAGATTTTTGTCAAGCATTCGCCATTTGTCAATCACTATATGTAAACTGCAAAAATGGAATAAAAAGGGGGTGTGCCCATGTTAACTTTTGAGATATGATTGACAAAAATACCCCCTCCAGGGTTATTTTTCTTTTATTGTTAGCTTGAAGTGAAAACTAGAGTTTTCTCATGTGACAAACCAAAAAACACCGAAGAGCATAACGTGAAGAGTTCTTCTGGACTAGTAGAATAATTTTCTTTCGATTTTCAGGAAAAAAAATTTTGGTAAGAAGAGTTTTCACGCACTTGTTCCTATGGTTCCTGTACCTAAAGAATTAGTATACTCTTGTCTATATTTTTCATATTTGTCCGCATCTGCAACATTGAGATATTCCTTATTTTTTTCTCTTCAAAAAGTCCTGTTGAAATTTGATTGGTTGACGAAAGAGATTTTGGGGGAACCCATGCTTGTTTAAAAGAAACCCTAGGAAAACTGGCAAAACATGTGCTGTTTTCACCATTTCCGAGGCGAGACTGGAACTGCTTAAACAAAAAGCCCATGTCATTATGAAGAGATAACTTATTTGCACTATTTTTCCTGATGTGTCTTCAAGAGCTCAACATTTACTAGAATATGATAAAAATGTGTAAACTATTTGAAATTTCTAATATGCGCAGTAAAGATGCGTAACGCAAAACTGGGGAATTTCCTAAAGCTGAACGTGCAACTATGAACTAGAAATCGAGAACACGACTTTTTATCATATAACTAGAGGTAACCAAAGGTTATGAAATGCGGGTGGGACACGTTTTCTTACCTTTCTTTCGTTGTGTTTTTTTGTAATTACTGGGCTACCTGTGATGAGACCAGTGTGTAAATTAGTTTGTTTGTTCTATTTCTATTGATCGATTTTGGCTGAACAAAACTGAAGCAAGAGTTGAGATGTTTCGTGCAAAATAGGCTACGTGCTTTTCTTGTCGCCCGCACTTAACAAGTGGTCAAAATTACAAAAGAAACACTTCAGAATTATCTATTCCTTGTTTGTTCTTCATCTTAGCGTGTGCGTCGTCCAAAAACCGAAAGCTTCACCGTTCTCCAGTAATAGTACTTTGCGGAACGTGAGGAACGATGGTGAACCGATGACCATATTTGTCGAGAATTCACGTGTACAGAATGTTGAGCGTGCCGTATTTGTCTAATCAGGCCATATTTGTCGAAAAATCACGTGTAAGCTTTTCTTCTCCGATTGTCGAGTGATTATCGATCGATTTTGGCTGAACAAATTTGAAGCAAGAGTTGAGATCTTTCTTGCAAAATAGGTTGCGTGCTCCTCTTGTCGCTCGCAATAAAGCATCATTCATTCTAGCAGAGAAAAATTCTTTAAACATCTTTTTAACATCTGGAAATGTACTCAAACTTAAAGCGCCTTTACCTTAAAGGAATCTTTACACTCTTGCTAAAATGCTGAAAATTGTTATTCGGAGAGTTTAAGTATATTGTTTTGTTCCACAACGTTTGCACAGTCAGCAACATGTTATCCTATAATCAGGAGCAGCAGTGCTCCAACTGTTTAGAGTGCGCCCCTTAGAGCGAAGCTCCTCACTGCAGCAAGCAGTGAGTTTATTCTTCGCAACAAACTTTATCGGGAGCCTAATTTTCTTGCTAAGATTTATGTCATATTTCTGTTTCTAGTCCCCAGTAAGGCTCCTATCGTAACCACAGTTTTCAACACCAGCTCAACGGGCATCTATTTGCGTTGGACAGCCATTCCACAAAATAACATACACGGTATTTTGCGAGGATATCGTGTGACCCTTGAAAAAATACACACTAGAACTTCCCAACAAGTCAGAACTATAAACACTTCTACCACAGAAATTAACGTCGACGAGCTGGAAAGATTCGCAGAGTACAGGGTACGTGTTGGTGGTTTTACTGCTAGAGGTCTGGGCCCTTTTTCAACTGCTGTCACGGTCATGACGGACGAGGATGGTAAGTTACAGATAAATTGACCCCAACTTATTTAGTTCCTGTAAAACCCCTCTAGGTGCATCAGCATGATTATGGTATAAGAATGGAATTTAAGATCAGAATACTTCTGGCTGTTCCGATCGCCTTCTACGTGTGATTGTTCCAAAATAAATCTTGTGATTACGTGGCATGGCTTTTGAAGACTTGGGCTAAGGCTAAAATGCAATTTTTCTACTGTGTTAGCAAGGACTCTGCTCCAGATTTCCTTTATGGATTTGATTTTTAAAAGCCTTAAACGCAATATTTTTACGTTGCTAGCTTTTTTAAAGTTTGTCTCGTTCGCCCTTATTTTTCAAATAGTCATCTATGGACAAAAAAAAAAGAAAAAACTTAAATAAAGTTTTTTTCAAAAAATTTCAATTTTATGTCTCAATATGGTTTGTCCCCAGTTCCTTCCAGAAGCCCCACACCATTAGTCGCCTACAACACCAGTTCCACCAGCATTTTGGTTTCCTGGGGACCAGTTCCCAAGGGCTACGTTCATGGAGTGTTGCTAGGGTACAAAGTTCTGCACGAGAAAGCCATCGCTGATAACAACACGTGGCTAGAGACAACAGTGGGCCCGAGGACCACGAGTGTAACGCTTTCTAACTTGACCAAGTTTACCAAGTATAATGTTCAGGTTTTGGCATTCACAGTAAAAGGTGACGGTAAACCTAGCAAAGCTCTACAAATTACCACCGATGAAGATGGTGAGTGTCTTTTTTTGTGCAACATCTTGACTAGCTCAATAATCATGATAAGTGTACACCGTTAACGCCCTAATGAGCCCCCTGGCTATAGCTTCAAGTTTTAAATAAGCGCCCCCTTCTCTCTAATAACCCCCCCCCCTTTCCCTTACCAAGGTCAATCCAAACATAAAGGCAATGAGCTAAACGTAAGACTATTGTGTGAAAAATATATTTTGTTAAATCTGTTTCAGTTTTGGAATAGTGCAGGTTATAGTGCCAGAGGAACACAAAGTCACTAGTTAAACATCTTTGATATCCAGACTTTGTAGTGTGTTTTTGACTTTGAATAAGCCCCCCCCCCCTCTCTCTCTCTCTCTCTCTAATAAGCCCCCCATCTGGAGGATCAAAAAATTTGTGATTCTAAGCCCCTCGCGGGCTTATTAGGGCGTTGATGTACTATTTGCATAGCAAAACTAGGCTTTTTTATTAAAAAGCTTTTGCTCTATGAACTACGATTTTCAAAGGGCAATGACAGCGTTTTTACATGCTTCCAAAACTCCCTAAAAACTGAATCACATCATTTTACGATCTTTTACTTGTTGTGGAAGCCTTGGTGAGTACTGGTAATTTTCTCTTTTTAGCAAAATTTTTTTAGCGTTAAGAAAAGGTCAACTGAGTTGACAGCTACGTGTAGATCTTTAAGATCACGTTCAGAGTTAACAAGGCGGAACTAGGACCATAATGAACTAATAGTAATATAAACGTAATTCACATGTGTTCTTAAAGCAATATTAAGTCTTTGATAATTGACACTAAGGTCACATAGATAGAGAGCATTACCTCTTGGATCTCTCTTTTTAAAAAAAACAAAAGTGAAAAATGTTAGCAGCCTTGGATAGCTGTTTTGATTTTATTAGGCTTCGTCAACTCAGTAAGCAGCTAACAAACAGACTCAACTCGAATTCCCAAAGCAGAAAAGACATATGTAGTATATACTAGTAAAACAATTTACTGAAATTTTTCTAGTGCCAAGCGTTCCACCGAAAAACGTTACTGGTTTTGACAAAAGCTCAACCGAACTGCTGGTTAAGTGGAACGCTTTACCACGGCATCACGTGAATGGAATACTCCTGGGTTACACTGTCTTCTATACAATGAACAGTCAAGCTGATGGTAGTTGGTCCAGCATAGACGTGCGAAGCACTTTCGCTTCACTAACCAGCCTGGAAAAGTATACTAAGTACAAGATCCAAGTGGCTGCTTTTACCATAAAGGGACTCGGTCCCAGGTCACCTGAAATAGTGCTGCGGACAAGTGAGGATGGTACGTAAGTAGTTGAGGGGAGACTAAGCAGAAACTAGCCGTTTTTGAGGGGAGGCAGAGGTGGGCAAACATGGAAAGACAAGCGACAGGGACAACATTTGTTACTGAGAGACATTGACTTAAACTACATCTTCTGCAACATGCAAAGTATTTTAATTTATTTAAATGATTGAGCGGAAGATTGTCTGCAGACAAATAAAAGATGTTACGACAGCGAAAATATGAGTATATGACCTGGTAGCCAAAGTAATTAATAGGGTGCAGATAGTTATTGACTGACAGTGGTATCATTGGCTGTCGGCCCGGTACCATCAATAACTTCATTGTCGAACCAGCGGCACTAAGAAATAAAAGGGAAAAAGTAGAAAACAATTTTTACAAAATATTCTAGGCCTCACACAAGTTAAAATAATACTTGTTTACCCAATCTTGTTAGTGCTTTGTACAGTTTTTATCTTTGTTTCCGTTTACGAACTTTCGTTCTTTTCCTCTTACTCTTATATGAAGAGGTTTCAGAGTGCGTTCGTTTGGGCCTGTTTCCGAAAAAGAAATGCATGGAATATAATTTTGTCCGGTTCGTGTGGTTGTTTTTCCTGCGAAGTTATGAATAAAACATATATAAAATGATAAAACTCTTTTAAATTATAAATTTGAAATAGATATTTCATCGCCCTGTAAATCTAAAGGAAATTTCAAAGTTTTATTCTTAATCCGGAATACGCCCAATCGAACGGGCCCTAACTCAACAACTGAAGTCGGTTATTTTCTATACAGTTCCCAGTGAGTCCGTCCTGAGCATTACGGGGCAAAACAGAAGCTCAACTAGCATCCTGGTGAGGTGGAAGGAAATTCGTCCGTCCAACGTCCATGGCATTTTGCGTGGCTACGTGGTGTTATACAAAAGAGCTAACGAGACTAATGACACAGTGAAAGCTGTTTCGGTTGACCGTGATGTTTACTCGTTGTTATTGAGGGATTTGAGGATTTACACCAACTACACCATAAGAATTTACGGATTCACTAACGCGGGAGATGGAAAGAAAAGCAATCAGATCACAGTTTCAACAGATGAATCAAGTAAGATAGTCTTATACCACAATCTTGTTATCGTTTCGTTATTTGCTTCATGTTTTGTTTGGATTTTTGGTTGGCAAACTTTTCATAGCACGACTGCAATGCAAAGAGAAGTATGCTTAATGTATTCGTGTTTTTCCGGTAAAAGGAGCTTGTCTCTGCCAGCTCAGTTCCAGGAAGACAAAGCTTATCATACATGTTAAACTATTCGTCTATTGTGATGAAGCTGTTGCTATTTGGGACAAAAATAAACATTCATGCCTTTAGCACGGCAAAGAAGGTAGGCTGTTGTGTGTATTTTTATATCGGAAAACCCACAGGGCCAAGTGTTGTCGCCATCTTAGATTTCGTGGTCGAGCGATAATGGGAGCGAGTTTTATTTTCCCCTTCTCTCCTCCCCC
>JAOBAT010057788.1:0-26830 GCA_026413305.1 Hydrozoanthus tunicans | reverse complement strand
ACATATAATGATTGACAAATGAGGAAAGTTTGACAAAAATCTAGGTGTGGGTTCTATTTCAATGGAATGACCTTAAAGGGTTCATCTAAGCATTCGAAACCCTCAAAAGTCCTTACATGTGATAAGTATTAAGCTCTTGTATTTGAAATCTGGCCGTCATACCTCGAGTTAGGTTTACACACTCCTTGTAGAACTCTCATCTAATGAGAGGATATTAACAATACCAATGGAAAAGACAGTGCTTCCAGAGCATTAAATAATTTACCTCCTGCTGCCTGGAACTCTGAAGTTTTAATGTTCTTAAAAGGAAAGTCAAGACTTTACTGGACATTAAGGCTTTTCTAAAATGTAATTTTTACTATTTTTTTATATTGCAACTTGTTTTTATTGTACCTTAAAGTCCCTATTAAGCTTATTTTTTTTTCATTTTATATTAAAATTGTTGTCGTCAATGAACTCAAAATTCGAATATCCAAAGAAAATTTCCACGTTCAAGTATGCTTTTTAATCAAAGAAAGATTGAAGTAGAAGTTTTGACCGAGCAGTCCGGGGACTGGTAACCTCTTACGTAGCATTAGTAAATTGGGTGGATTTTGTTTAAAAAAAACTCATTTCTATTAAAAAATATAAAAATATTTCTATTTTTGAACAATTTCAAGGAATAATTCATTGATCAAAGTTGTAACAATGCGACTATTGTAACCAGAACTCAATGTTTTGAGATAAAAAAGATTGTCTCTGCAACATGCATCATGCTACGTCATATGCCTCCTGCTACCTCATCATTGCACTCTTCAAGTCTAGAACAGGAACAGCAAGAAAATGTTCTATTTTCGAAAAATACTATTCATAAAGGGTTCTACTTTCCATCTGGAAATTGAAAAAAATAAGCTTGATAGGGACTTTAAGTAATGTAAGGTATATCACAATTTGAAATGGCGTCATGCAGGAAAAATCAAACCGTAATACCTATCAAAATAAACTGCTTAGCGTTAGTTATGTGTACAGAATTATCAAATTTATGTTGCTGATATTGACATAGACTTGATACAAGTTTTATTTGAGATCAATAATGTTATACAATGTAGGATTCCTTTAAGTATTTTGAAAGTTGACCCAAATTCTTCTGTAACTTTTCTCTCTTTCAAACTGCAGAGACATCCGCGTGAACTTACCTCCAGACTACATGATAACCCTCCTGGACAGCCTCACGTCGATATGCCAGTACTGTTTGACAGATAACACTCCTTCTTCAGCAGTCCTCTCTCTTCAGCCTCGTTCTGGTGGTGTTCTACCTTCAGCAAGTAGCCTCGCACCAGCGATTGGTGAATCTGGAATTCAGTCTGGGAGTAACTCGGTACAGATCTTCACCAACTTGCTTCACGCTTTTTCAGTTCAGTCGGCGCCTGTTAGCAGTGTGAAGGACATGGAAAGACCGAACCCAGTTCACGATGCACGCGAGAAACTCCTAAGTATTCTACCAACGATTCTTACATCCCTTATTACAGTGTGGAATACTTGGGAACCTGAGACCTCAGTAACTGGTGGTCAGCGGGCCGCAAAGTGCTTGCCGCTTAATCACATTGGTGCCCCTAAGGTACAACACATACTAGCATCATTCTTGCATACCTGACAATTTTATCAATTAAGCTATGTACGCAAAACAATATTCGATTGTCTCATAACTTTGGTCATAACTAAACGAACGTGACGTTTATAGATCCCTGAAGTTAAGAAGCAGACAATTCGAGAACAAAACAACAATAGGCTTTAACAGACCGCTTACTTGATTCTCTTTCAAGTATAAAGACAAGTCACCATTCATCAGTCTTCACTATCGCCTGATGAGCTTAACTTAACTAAAACTAAACTAACTTTATTTATCGTCTTTACGATGGGAGTGGTTGCCTATTCTCCCAAGCCAGTGGTTTTTGTTTAATCGCTCGACGGCACAGATGTCGGCGTGACAGTCGATTTTGTGGAGGAAGGAAAACCGGAGAACCCGCAGAAAAACCCTCGGAGTCAGAAGAAGATCGACAAATCTTAGCCCACATGCAAACCCAGGATTCAATCCCGGGTCCACAGAGGTGGGAGGCGCGAGTGCTAACCACTCGGCCATCCTGACTCTGAAGACTAGCAGCAGCAGTTGAAATTTCGTTCTATTTAGTTATGACCGAAATCTTGACACAGTCGAACAACTATCAACTTATTATTATCTTCCACAATGAATTATCCCCCTCACTTTTTACACACTTGACAATTCTACCAGTTAAGCTATGCTCAGTTCTATATTTTGAGACTCAGAACAATCATAATCTCCATTAGAACCAGAAATTTAAAACTAAGGTAGTGTGATTTTTCAATCTTATGATGGTTTTGTTTCTTGAACTAATTTTACTGGAACTACTGGAAAGAAAAGAATGATGAGGTTCACCTGATGATTGAACTTTAGTTTGGCAGTTTGGCCGAATTAGACTTGAGACTGGGGTAGTTTATTTAAATAAGGTTAAAACCCAGTTTAGTCAGCGCGTGTGCAGTGTGAACGTATACCTTGTTTAACCAGCGCATTTTAACGGTTGAGGTCTGATGTGAATGGACCGTTAGTACAGTTGGGACTGAAACAGTTTAAAATGTTCGTTCTTTTTTTATTTGACCCACGTTGTTATGTCGGGCTAAGTGGCAGTTCTAATTTTAGTCTTCGTGATGATAGTTTGTGTTTTTCTTTGGAGAATTGGGTTAAACAGCTTAGTTTTGACTGTTTAAGTAATACATGTTCTCAAGGGAATTTCTATGGTTCCTATCTGGAACTTTGCAAGACTGTGCAGCCAAGACATTCAACAAGCTTCCCAACGATATTAAAGAGTGCAAAGATTTTAAAAGCCATCTTTTAAATCTTGCTAAAACTGATAATTAAATCAACTCACACCTTTTATCCTACGCATCTTTTATTAACTTAGATAGCTTTATTCTAAACACACCATTCTATAAATAACATAGTTTTTCATTTCTATAGCTTTATTGTAACATACCATTCTGTAATAGCATAGTTTTATTTTATCTATCATTATTATTGTTATTATAATTATTACAAATATTATTATTTATGTACACTACTCTCTAAATTAGATTGTATAATAAACATAGAAGAGCCACCTGGTGGAATGTTAATAACCATTATTATTATTACTTTTGTTATTATTATTATTTTTATTATTATTATTAATATTATTATTATTATATGCGGAGTTTTCTGTAGTTTAAACTAATACAGCAACGATTTCGAATGACGGCCCCCTTCCCCTGTCACAGGTGGTTCGCCAGCACATCTTGCAGCTTCTCACGCCAGTGGCTATGAATCATACAATCGTACTGTTGGCCTCTCTGGCCGATGTTTGGCACCAGAGAAGGAGAAGGGAACGAGGAGATCGAAGGTTGAGAATCACACCGGAAGTCTCGGACGAGCAAAAGGTCGTTGTTGAAATCGTTTATGCAATCAAGGTAAGGATTTGATCATTATCCGTATCCGTCATCTTTATTATCATCATGAGTACCATCATCTTCAGTATATCATCATTGATATGATCATCATCATCAAATCTTCATCAATATTTACATCTTCAATCTCATCCTAAGCATCAGCAACATTCTTTTGTAATCATCAAGATCATCATCACCAATATTGGCGTCATCATCAATTTAATCATCACCATTGTCAACCATATCATCAGCAACACTATCTTCGTCAACTTTGTCATCGCTACAGTTATTGTTTTATTACTGTTATAAGCCAGCTCGGAATTTCAGAATTACATGCGTACGTCGGGATAAAGTGTAAAGTTAATGTAACTTATAAAAAAGGAAAGCAATGAAGCAGAATGGGAATAAGTTATTTTCATTTCTTAAGTTTGTTGAGTATTTCGTTTTATCCCGACGCGTTCATGTTGTTAAGAAATTCTGAACTGGCCTATTTTCATTACTGTAGGCGTTATCATTTGAAGACACAATCAAGACTGTGAAAAAGATTTTACGTCAGATGGTAACGAGCAAAGACAAACCCAAGGGCACAGGGATGACGTCACAATTGAACCTTGAAGTGAGCACCCTGCAGTTTCTGTACGAATACCTTAAAAAGGCTTCACTCAGCCAGCTTACGCATGCGCGCTCTTCTCTTATTGGTCTGATCAAAGAAGGCTTGCAGTTAAACCTTCCCCCAGCTTTGTTCCTATTGCTTGTGATACTGCATTCTTGTGTTCAGCGCCTACCCCTACACGAGGACAGAAAGATGCGAAAAGAACTACAGGTTTGTAGGATTTCCTACAGTTTTTAAATTGTGACATACAGTTTAGTATCAGCATCAGTGTCAGCATGAGTGTTAATATCAGTATCAGTACCCGTACCATCATTCTTGACCGGTATTTGTTTTTTCAGGACGTAACTCAGAAGTTGATTGAGTCTTGTAATACAGTGGCCGGCTCCTCGCTCGAAAGTGCTGCCTGGTTTCGGCGAAGTCTTGCTGTTATACCCCAATCGCCAGTCGCAACTTCTGATGACCAGTCCAGCAGTGCAGTTGACTCCGAAGTCTCCGAATCTGAGCCAACAGCTACTACAACCAGAATGGCCAGCGGTAGCAGTAGTAATTATAGTACCCAGGCCCTTATTGTATTGTCCGAGCTTCTTGCGCCATTGCTTGACGTTATGTTTGGGAGTGAAGAGAAAGATCGCGTGACCAGCCTACTGACTACTGTTATGTACAATGTCACGCCATACCTCAAGAATCACAGGTATGGAAAAATTCTACAAGTTTTTTCTCTCGAAATAAAAACTTAAAGTTTTCATGTGCTTGATACCTGGTGCTTTGAAACTCATTAGTTTTTTCTTTACCTAACCAACTAGTTTGTTTTGTTTGAATTTATTTATTACTTGGGTAGTCAGAGAAACCAACAGGTTTTACAACCCAATTAGTGGACTTCGAGGGCCTACGATTTAACGTCCTTATCCGAGAAGACGCGAAGGTCTGTCAGCCTGCAGACGTTAGATCAAAGGCAGCACCTTCTCCTCAGTTGTTTTAAGACCCTGAGTGAAGGTCCGGCACCGGGAATCGAACCCGGGCCTACCGCCAACAACCTGACGCCTTACTATCTGGGCTAACCAGGCTGCGCCTACTTTGGAATATACTTATGAAACAGGACAAGACTGGAAAGTTTAATCCAAAACACCTATCTGTAATGAATTAACAAATATTGAATATATGATAAATGATTTACCAGGCACAGGAGTTTATCGCTCTTAGTAATTTGTTAGCAATTTGTCATAAGTTGTGACCATATGAATCCGAACTCATTCCCTCATCCCCTTGTGAGAGTTGCAATAAACTGAATTCCTTCCTCCTATCCGAATTTTTAACCCCTTCCCGCCACGCCGCCTTTTTCATCATTACCCGAACAGCCAGGCGTTAGTACAAAGGCTTGTTACGTTTATAAACGTCCGTGTTGTACAGGGTGTATATATACGTCCATGGCAGGGAAGGGGTTTTAAACCTATAATAGCTAAGATAATTTCCATTTGTTATTGTTTTAGCCCACACAATGTACCAAGCTTCCGCGCCTGCTGTAGTCTTTTGGCCTCGCTCAGCGGTTACCAGTACACAAGGCGTGCGTGGAAGAAAGACGTCATGGAGTTGCTGCTGGACTTGAGTTTTTTCCAGATGGACATTACGTGTATCGGCAGTTGGCGCACAATAATTGACAACTTGATGACGCAAGATAACACGTCATTCAAGGACCTAATGTCACGTGTTGCTGGCTCCGCCTCCCAAGGAACCGCCATTAACATATTCGCTAATCGAGAACAGGTCAAACTTGTTAATTTGCCTTATCCTGTTTTGTTTATTGAGGGACCAAGCATTTGGTTTTTTTTTGGGGGGGGGTGTAGTTCCTGCACCATACAAAACCATAGACACACACCAACACACTTAAAACCCTAGAAGAAATAAAAAAAATATCATGCCAATACAAAATCGCCCCTAATTGTAGCCCCCCCCCCATTAGACAATCTTTACATCAAAAAATGTTTACACCAGCCAAACTTACAAAACTAATTTCTGTGTACTTTCAATATCCAAAAGTAAACCAGAGGGTATTAGAGACTTTTTACAGGCCATGTAGAGCGCTTGCTATCAACTAACTAGAAACTCCCAAGCGGTAGATTCTCAGTTTGTACCCTAAACGTTTCTATATTTTCAGTAAATGACGAGGTCTTTGTGCGTAAAAGGTTGATGGTGATGACGGTACAGGAGCCAAACCCCTCTCTTACTTACGATCCAAGTAATAACAGGGTTCGTCCGGGTTCTTAAAAACCTTAAAAGTCCTTAACTTTCACTTTCTAAAGTTTGAGGCCTCAAAACTCCTTAAATTTAACGAAAATCAGCCATGGTCCTCAACATTTTTACTTTTTCAATAGTTCGGTAAATCCCAACATTGTCCGGGAAATGCACTTTTCAAGAATCTTGGCTCGAAAGGGCAGAGTTTACTGGGTGGCTTCAAGCAGTACCTGGAGATCCGTACAGTGCTTTGTGCAGTCTTTGCCACAATATCGTAAAAAGTCATGTTTTCGGTCAGTTCTGGTGGTTGATGCCCCATGGCTTAGGTCCTCAAAAAACCAATAGTCTTACCTTAAAAAGACCTAAAAGATTCCTTAAATTTTGCTTTTAGAAAAGTGGACGAACCCTGTAATAAGTTACATGCAGAAAGTCTGATCCTGCACTCTGTATGCTCCAGAAGAATTATTTTTAAAGTCCTTATAAAGCTTGTTTTTTTAAATTCCAGATGCAAAGTAGAACCCTTTAACAATAGTAATTTTTGAAAATAAAACCTTTTTTGGCCGTTCCTGTTACATTTTTTAGACTTGAAGCGTGCAATGATGACGTAGCAGGAGGCATATGACATAGCACGAGGCATAGAGCAGAGACAATCTCTTTTATCTAAAAAAATTCAATACTGGCTACAATAGTCACATTGTTTAACTTAAATCATTGATTTATTCCCTTGAAACTGTTTAAAACAAAAGTTTTATGACATTTATAACAGAAATGAAAACTTTTAAACAAAAACCACATAACTCACTGCTGCTACGTCACAGGTTACCAGTCCCCGGCCTACCCGGTCAAAATTTACATTCCAATCTTTTTTTTTATTAAAAAGCATATTTAGACGTGGAAATTTTCTTTTGTTGTTCGAATTTTGAGTTACAGATGACAACAGTTTTAATCCAAAAAGTGAAAAATTAAGCTTGATAGGGACTTTAACTCAAGCTATCTTTTCGAAAGACTAACTTAAATTTAATCGTACTGACACAATATGTTTTTAATGTTTAGGAGATGGAACAACGCGCCCAGTTGCTAAAGAAGCTTTCGTTCACAATCTTCTGCAGCGAGCCCGAGCAATACCAACCGTGCATGCCTGAAATACAAGAGAGACTGGCAGAAAGTCTTCGGTTGCCGCAGGTTCCAGTCCTCCTCGAGCAAGTCTTTTTGTTTTTCAGGGTGTTGTTACTGCGCATGCCAGCACATCATCTCGTTTCGCTATGGCCGGTGATTACGTCAGAGCTGGTACATGTGCTTTTACGAATGGAGGTTGATCTGAGCTGCGACGGCAAATCACAGAGTCAGAGAATGGTGATTTCTGAGGCTCTCTTAGGAACCAATGGTAGTTACATGGCTTACAACCAAGAAAAGTGGTTAGGACTTTATTTAGGTGCGTGTAAACTTCTTGACCTTGCACTTGCTCTTCCTACGGACTTCTTCCCGTATTTCCAGATGTATCGATGGGCATTTCAAGGTGATCCACACTCATCACACAGCAGGGCTGGAACATCGGGGGTGTTTAAACCTCACATTGTCCGTCTTTGTAAACTGTTGCGAAAGCGTGGTAAGCGCTTGGAAGGTGAACACAATTCTGAGAGTCTCTCGCAGCATACACCTGGGAAGCTTTTCCTCACAATGTATAGTATCAACTCGCTGGACCAGCTTCTTCCCTTCTTTGAGTATTTGACCAAAGGAAAAACTGCCAACTCGGACAATACTAATGGTGGCGAGAAAGACAGACATGGTAGAGCGACAAAGAATTCGAGTGGAAGAACATTGATTGAGCGCGTTGTGGAAAGAGATTTCTTAGAGCCGCTTGTCACTGACTAACAGAAAGAAGGGCCTTGTTGTTGAAAATGTTCGAAATCATAAGTTTCGAACAGGTTCTCTCGAATAGCTGCTTCTCTTCGCAAGATGATCGAAATCCAAAACTGGCAAGAGACGATTTTGCGGTTGTCGAGAACTGGGACTAAAGATTAATGGAAGTGCCTTGGTATCTGTATAGATCCAATTAAGATACCTCACTATCGCATAAATTTGCCTCGCGAAAGGGTGCGATGGCAAGTTTGACGGATCCTAAGAATGGATATTTGCCCATTTGCTCTCTTAGCCTTAGACATTTCTCAATGTCAGTTTATTGTTCTTTGAACTGCAGTTGGAATGGAGCTTGGTCAGCATTGGGTGCATTCAACAGTAACATGGAGCTTTATCACGAGGAAATAACGGTGAAAGTTAACAATTCATTCCATTTTATTCACTCGCCTCGTCCGGAACCAAGGCTAAATGACCCTTGCTCCAGACCCCAAATCTACCAATCCTAAGGCACGGCCAAACCAGGGTAACACAATATGGGATAGTTTAAGAGCCGGCGTAGAGTTGTCCTGAATCTTGTGGTACACAGCGTTGAGGAGCTGGATATTAATTGAAGTTTAGGATTTTCCACCAAGACCTACAGCTTACATCATTCCACATCTCTGCGGAGTCACAAAAATTAATGTTCATGTTTTTTGCCAGTGGCTAACAAGATTGATTTCATAATAATACATCGTATTATTATCTAGTTATTGTTAAATGTTGGTTTTTATGAGATAAGCCAAATAGTATGCGCGCTCTGGTTGGTCGAAAAACCGTTTCTTTTCTTGTGTCGTTAATTATTTTAAAAAAGAAAATTTCCTACAGTTATATCGTGTCCCCCAAACCTCCAGCATGTGTTTTTTCACTGTTTACCTTTTTATATTGTTATTTAAATTTAGGAATCAATTATGGATTGCATTTTTATCTTTAACAAAGTTGCGGATAAAATTGCAGGTGGGAAAGCTTAGAAAAATTAGAGTAGATAATGTAAATATTAAATTTTGTTTTTTATTTAATTGCATTGTTGTTATTTTCAGACTTATATTTAACAGTTTGTTGAGCTTTGTGTTTAAAATGTTACGTTTCACAAGATTTTGGAGAGGAATTAATCATCCACTTTGTTATTTACTCTTATTTACTCAAGAGCGTTATATCGTTTCTTATGAAAAATCAGATGAAGAGATAGTGAAAAGATCTTTGAACCTCAGGGCTGGGCTGTCCAAAGGCAGGTAGCTCTATCCCATGGTTAACCCTTTCAACCCTTAGGCATTTGTCAACATCTAAATTCATCTACAGTAAACAAAAGAAAACAAGCTGGTTAGTACTGAGAATATGAAATTTGATCTTCCACCAAAAACTCTTGAAGATGAATTAAGAAATTCTCCTAAACTTCTCATAGGAATACTATGAACTTAAGTTGGGAGAATTTACAAACTCATCTTTCGGCACTCTTAGGGGTTAAAGGGTTAAGCGAAAATGCAAGCAGTAATTTCTTTTGTATGGAAAGGTTACGTACTTAGCAACAAGAACAAAACTTTATCAATTCTTATATGCAAGTTACAGGGGGCAAAATGGAGTAAGATATACAGGATTGAGTGCTGGTCTTTCGTAATAACCATAAGGCCAAGTGTAGACCGATCGGCACTAAAGGAAATACTAAATTTTGTAGAGAGTCAGCATATGCAAGAGTGCTAGCTGTTTAAAGGTTCAACAAAAACACACTAAAAAAGTGAAAGCATGACAAAACAAAAACTAGTCCAGAATGAAACATGAATCTGAAGTGAAATAGAAGTTAACGTGGTTCTTACGAAATACTGTTTGTATTGTTTATGGAAAAAACTTGTTAGTTCCAAAGTTTCAACCCAAATCAGTACTAGTCTCGGTAAGGTTTGGAAACAAGAATTTTTGTTAAGAATTGAACCCTAGGTTAGCGCTGTCGGCCTTTGATCAACTGGGTCTTGAATGATGTGTAGAATAACAACTTGGTCAGCATGATAAGATAGATTATTGAATTGTAAACCAACATGCATGGCACAACGACAAAGTTCGCGGCTTTGCAGGGTCGTGGTTGAACTTAACATTCATATAGAATATTTACCCCGACATTAATATAAGGTTAGTCGTTCATCGTGTAAAACCATTCAAGTGCTTTGCACTTCACTAGTTTCCTTCGTGTACAGGAAAAGTGTGAATCTATCTTTTTGAATAAATTAAATATTTTGAAATTTTAAATCTTAGAAAAGTAATACATATTAGTAGGCAGTGCAGTGTTGGTTCGTAAGTGCTTAAATGTTTATTAATAGTTACCATGCTTACTTATTAACTGCCAGTTTGTTATTTAATGCTATACGATATTTTGTTACATTGATTAGTCATAGTTGCATAATTTAGCCTAAATGGAACCTCTTCTTAGCTTCTGTCGCTTATAACCTAAAAAATTTACTCGGTGAACGTTCAAACCTACAAACGCTTCATCGTTTGGAAAGGAACTTAAAAAAAATTCATTTAAAAAATTTTTATGAATGGGGAACTTTGGCATAATAAAAAAAGCCCCAAAAGTATACTTTCTTCTTACATGTTTTAGAAATTATTGTAAATAGCAAACAAAGCCACACAAAATACGTCATCTGAGTAAGGGAAATTAATTGGGATTTAATTAAACTTATCAACCTTTTGAAGATAAAAGTAAAATTCTCTTGCACTGGTAACATGAAAATATTGGCTCTAGATTGGAGAATAATTCAGTCTGTCTTAGATATGTTTGGAAATACGAAGGTTAAACAACCACTCCAGGCGCCGAGTATCTTTTGAACATTTCGTCAATGTCATTTAGAAGATTCCTAAAATCAGAGTTCGAACATTTCTGTCCTTATGCTCTTACTGGCGTCATCATCATAGCTTGATAAATATACAGGATTCGCCCTTGGAGTAGGGGGAACTCGATGAATTCCTTTACGTGGTAAGCGAAGGCGTTCATTCTCTATTTTGATAAGGCGGAGAAGTTTTTTCCTTTCCTTAAGATGTCGTTCCTTGAGTTCATTGTAAGTTCTCGTGATGTTTTCATGGAATTCCTGAACTATCTGGTACACTTCGCGTTTGGTGTCGTGGTACACACGCTGTTGATCTTAGAAGAGAAAGAGTGAAAAATAAACTTTTAGAGAAATCAGGTAAAGCGTTTTACCTCTTGGTCAAAAAATGTAGTTTTTTCCATGGTCTTGCAAAGTACTTGTATTTTTCTAGAGGATTAATAATAGTGTTTAGCATTTATATAGCACTCCAAAAGGCGCTTATATTTAACAACGATTTACTGATGACTCTGGTATTGAGGGTCTTAGATAGTCCGCTATATACGGCTCACAATAATGTTCAGTAAGAGCTGCCCTCAGCTAGTAGAAGACAGACCACAACGCCGGGATCACTCTACTCTTTTTCGACAAGTGATGTGGGTTCTTTTAAGTCCCCTAATAGGAGATCGAGAGACTGGGCCTACGGTGCTATTTCTAGACGCGAGGGTCTAACCGTTTGCAGATGTTAGAGCAAAGGCAGCACCTTCTCCTCAGTTGTTTAAGACCCTTAGTGAAGGTCCGGCACCGGGAATCGAACCTGGGCCTCCCGCACGATAGACTGGCGCCTTACCAACTACGCTAACCAGGCGGCATTACAAACACTTACCAACACAATCTGTATTGCCTTGGCTCGGTGAGAAAAGTTTCTCTTTATTTACCTCGGCTTAGAACTACACTATATCTACTTACCATTTTTGGCGTTTGTTTTGTTTCTTAGCAAACTTCTTAATCCGTGAAACAACACTCCCATCACTACAGCAACGGCTAGTACAACCCCCACCCCTATGAGGCTTGCCAAGAGCAGATAATTAGTCGATTGATTAATCGCAGGTAGTGGAGTAGTGCTTGAAGCCTGTGAATAAAAAATTTTACAAGTATCATTATCCTTCATTTCAAACCATCACTATTGCCGTCACGGTGACTGAAATCTGAATTTCTATTCTATCCGGCCCTGAAAGTCCCTATCAAGCTTTTTTTTTTTTTTTTAGTTTGAGATGAATAGTAGAACCCTTTAATAATAGTAATTTTTGAAAATAAAACCTTTTCTCGCCGTTCCTGTTACATTTTTTAGACTTGAAGCGTGCAATGATGACGTATCAGGAGGCATGTGACGTAGCACGAGGCATGAAGCTGAGAAAATCTTTTTTATCTCAAAAAATTCAATATTGGCTACAATAGTCACATTGCCTTTACTCTAATCAATGAGTTATTCCCCTAAAAATGTTTGAAATAAAAATTTATGACATTTTCTAACAGAAACGAATATTTTTAAACAAAACCATATAACTCACTGCAGCTATGTCACAGGTTACCAATCTCCGGCCTGCTCGGTCAAAATTTACATTCCGATCTTTTTTTGATTAAAAAGCATACCTAGACGTGGAAATTTTCTTTGGTTATTTGAATTTTGAATTCACAGATGACAATAGTTTTAATCCTAAAAGTAAAAGAATAAGCTTGATAGGGACTTTAAGGATTTCAGTTTTATGTATGGTTGTTTATCTCTCTTGTATTTTGACATAGTGTTCTCCATTAATTAAAAAACTTTAAAGTCATAGTATTACGTTCCTATGTTGTTATTTTATTGTTTTATACTCCGATATTGTGTTTGAGTCACCAACGTATCTGGTTATCTCCAAGAATTGAGGAGCCTTGAAAACTTTTTAATCATATGAGATGTTGGGGACAAGGACCTCCGAGCAGATCTCCTCGCCTTGGAAATGCAGCGACAGCAGGGGTTAGTACTTTGCTAGTTATGAACAACCACTCCAGAATCCTTGCTCCTTAGGTCCTGCTTTTTTTAGTTTTCGAATTATTTTTTTTAAGCTTGCCACAAGCGACTGGATAAACTGTTGCTTTCCCTTAGTGCTATTTCTAGTCCTTATTTGGGGAATGTAAAGCTACCCTGTAGATATATCCCCAATTAACCTTTATTATTATTAATGTTATTATTATTATTATCATCATCATCATCATCATTATTATTATTATTAGTATTAGTATTATTAGTATTATTATTATTATTATTATTATTATTATTATTATTATTATTATTATTATTGTAAGTCCGAACTGCATCATTCTCATATACATGTAGTGTTATTTTTATCTTAGAGTGGTTTTTAGAAAAAGTTCAGTGATCACGGATAATGTTGAACAGAAAATTTTGTCGTTCGTTAACATAAGGTAACATTATCACTGTACAGAGTTATCATTGTCAAATACAAGGATAAACAAAGTAACCTTTGCCAGCATCTCTCAGTAGCGTCAGAATATTCGAGGCAGTGATGTTGTTTGTTGACAATTTTATTAGGAAACGAGTCAAGTTTCGTAAATACACTGCACGCACACATGCACGACTTTTTGATAACCTAAACGATTGTAGCTCGACGATTCAATCTTCATGGCGATTTGATTTTGATAGATAATTTTATATATTTTATTTGCAGCACCGAGATCTGTCATGGCATCAACTTCTTTTTCTTCGCCGAAACACAAGTTATTTCCCAGCACTGCAGACTCGTGTCCAACGGTACTTGTACCCTTGATTCTACACAGAAATCACGATCGATAATTGACTATCTATATAACAATATGTATACATATTTAAGAAAAAGGATATAAAATGAAAGTAGAAACTCATAAAGAAGAGAACAATTGCTGCTTGCGAGTACCGCGAAGTTCAAATTGTAAATTAGCATAACAGTTCATGGTAAAACGATCTTTGAAATTGAAACAGAAACTTAGATGCAATAATTCGTTTATTAGGTGAATACTTCCGTTTGATTGAGGAGTGAACGTCGATATTCCATAGTTCATAGCTTTCGATTCAGTTAATAGCAGTTATAATCTTTGTTTTTGCTATGGTGCACAAGGTTCTTGTTCGAAACACTTTTTCGCCGGCGGTGGCAAATCATCATGCGGTCAACAGGAATGTGAGTAGAACTCGCTGGGCGGTTTTGATTGGACAAACAACAAAGCTGCTGTCAGGTCTCGGCTCAAACTTTGATCATGCGCAGAGCGTCACTGTGCCCTTTCAATGGTAACAAAGATGGTGATGGTTGTGAGGATGATGTCAATTGTGGCTATGGTTGTTAGAATGAAGATGATAATGGTGGTGATGATGTTTATAATGACAGTGATGGTGGTGATGATGATGATGATGATGATTGTGGTGATGACGAAGGTTGTAGTTCTGATGATAATGATAACGGTGTTGATGATCGTTTTGATGATGATGATTATGATGATGGTTGTGATGGTATCAGCAATCAGCATGTGTTTTATCAGTTGCTTTTTTAGTAACTAGGTACAAAAGAACGAAGTATGTATTATATAAGCACATTCCGGTCTTCAGCATGAATCAACCTGAAAACAAATTTCATAACCTTAAAGGTTACAGGTTATTCTACCAACCTCCTTTTTAGTTTCGTTCTTCTCGTTTACAACAACTTGAGTGAAGTGCGCCACTTTGGCTTGATTCACCTTCAAGTAAGCGAGAAAAAGCGTCTCAAGTTTGCCAGCGTTATGGTTTACAGCCACCCCATAGTAGAAGGGATAGTGTATGACTTTAGCCACAGTACACCAGGAGTCGTTAAACAGATCTGTCCTGTACCCCGCCACGTTAGTGTCTAAGATAATACTGTCCAACTGCCCCAGCTGGAGACCTTCTGCTAACGCCGTCATATTCAAATACGTTACACCTGTAGAAAGTAGGAAACCTCTTTAAAGCGCTGAGAAGTAGTAGATGTCTAAATCAATTTAACAATCACAATTTCACACAAGCTTTTATAAGCATACTTAAAGATTTTTGTTAGCCTTTAAATGCTAAATTTTGCATTTAAAATTAAAAAAACATAATGTGGATTAAACATTTTCTTAACCGTCGAATGAACTACCAATCTTTAATGAACTGCTTACTAACGCCAGTATTTCCAATTATTTGATTTAATTATTATGGTTATTATCAGTTGTAAAATTATTTTCCTTATTACCCTGCAATTAATAACTAAACTCTTACGAGTTGTTCTTCAAGGATGATCTTTGTTTTTTCTGTTTTGTTTTTGCTTTATGACATTTTGACTCAAAGAGTCACGGGAGAACAGGCTGGCGTAACAGGACTCGAGGTCTGCCATCCGGAACCTACGGTTGAACCTCCTTATCCAAGAAGACGCGGAGGTTTAGCTGTTTGTTGATGTTAGAACAAAAGCAGCACCTTCTCTTCAGTTATTTTTCGACCCTGAGTGAATTATCGGCACCGCGTGGCACCTACCAACTGGGCTTACCAAGCGACGGGCGCCTAACGAGGGGGCGGTCGAAAGTTACATTACGTTACGTTTTGCCAGTAATCTGTTATTTTTCACCAAGCGATGGTATGACATTTTTAAATGCTTTTCTAAGAACAAATTTTGAATTTGTTTTTGGTTTTGTGATTCTGTGGTAAGTTTTTTTTTTTCTTCGGGTAGTAAATTGTTTCTGTGTGGTCGACGTACGTCAAGGCTCCAGGGATCTCAATACCAGACCAATGATAGACCAGCACGTAACTGCGCCGAAACTCCGACGAGCTGCTTACAAAGAAGTTGTTACTCAACGTATATATCGCTTTTTGACGATTTGAAGAATTTTTTAAAGTGCCTATTACACTAACAATTATTTTTGTTACCACTAAGAGTGTTTGGAAACTAAGGAGATTTTAAGAAAAGATGTTTTGAAACGGTCGTATTCTCAATTTCTTATACACATTTGAAAATCAAGTTTTGTTTGTTCACAGCCACGTTTTAAGGGGACTGGGTTATGACGTGATTCCCGGACATCTTTGTTTCAAAACATAGCAAGATGGACACGAAAGAATCGGAGATTTTTGATTCAGAAGTAGACTCCAATTCCTCATACAGTTATCAGTTCTTTTGTACCTTTGTGTTTAGAAAGATCTGGAAAGAAAGGAATGACGTCACCACCCAGTCCCCCGAAAACGCGGTCGTGAACCAAGAGGTCTGAAAATTTTGCTAGTTCGAGCCACTGTAGAAATAAAAAAAAATTGACCAAACTTCGTAAAATTTTTGCAGAAGTACTTTAATTAAATCATATGTGAAATGATTTGATCCCAAAAAAGTTGTTAGCGTAATAAGTATTTTAACTCAATGGTGGTACAAACTGTCCCTTATTTTTGTTACTCATTTCAACATTTAATACGTTTGTTCACCACGAAAGAGCGAGACTAACTTTGGCTCACAAACCATGAGACTGGAATTTGGGGCAAACGTTCGAAAAAGTCTTTATTTCTATTATCATTGCTGTTGCTCATAATAATAACAGAGCACAGCCGACGTAATGGTAGCTGTGAGGAATGGGGAACTTGTGCTAGATTTGGGAGTTTAATTCTTACTTGTTCCGCTGATTTTCTTCAAGACGCTGGCGTAATACTCCTCTGGCGATCCTTGAATCATCCCAACAGTTTTTCCTGGCTTGGCAACCAACACTTCTTGTACCACCTGAACAGAGGTTGATGACGTCACTGCACTAACCAACATCGTGTTGATGATGATTCCTACGCAAAACCACGTGACTGCAAAAATCCGGCCTTGGATGGATTTTGGGTAGCGGTCTCCATAACTGGTGTGTTAACGGACAATGATAGTATGAGAGGACTTGTAAACTGCTTTTTACCATTATTTTGTTAATTATCAATTTTGCTATAATAATAGTCATAATAATAAAAAATAATAACAAAAATGATAATAGTAAAAATAAAAACAATAATAATAACTATAATGATAATATAAATAATAAAAAGCGTTTCTAATGAACATTCTTTTTTTTTAAATAATAGCAGTAGCGATTCACAAAATTGTCATAGAAATAGCATACAAATGAACTTAAAGCAAATTTAAGCAAGCCCTGTTTTCAATCACGTGCACAGTTACAACTAACTAAAACACTTGGTAACTTCTTTTATTTGTTCAATCCTAAAACCAACTATTTTGAAGAAGAACTATGTCTTTCAGTTTAAGTTAATAAAGATTTATTTTGAATGGTAAAGTTGCCTGTCTGTTCTACTCTTTTTTTCATACTCTAATACCTAATATTTTGTTTTCTAATATATATTAATCTTTTTAAAATGATCATTTCACCAGAAATGCCTAGAAAACCGTCTTTTCTAGTCTTTACCACCTTGATAATCTTAACTAACTCAGTATTTACCCTACTGTTGTCATGGTTGCTAAGGACCACCAAATGCCATCCACTGCACCAGTGGTGAACGAGCGAGAAGGATCTTCCCCACTGCTATATTCCTGGAAATAACCAATGTTGACAACATTCCCAGTAAAAATAAAAAAGATCATCAAAACATTCCAAAGAAATGATTAAAGTTATGAACTTTCCATGAAATAGTTTAAGGTAACAATATTCCAAGAAATAATCAAAGTAAAAACATTCCAAGACATAACTGAAGTTAACTACACTACCAGAAATAATTAGATAGTAAAGTAGGTATAGTATTCCAGAAATATAAGAAATTAACATTAATCCCAGAAATGAATTATTCCCAGAAATAATCAAAATTGATTTAATACCCAGCAATAATCAAAGTAAAAACATTCCCAGAAATAATTGGAGTTAAAAGTAAATACAGTATTCCCAGAAATAAACAAAGTAAACAATATTCCCAGAAATAATCAAAATTAATTTTATATCCAGCAATAATCAAAGTAAACAATACTCCCAGAAAGAATCAAAAATAAAACATTCTCAGAATTCGAAATAGTGTAACAAAAGCATTTTGTACACTTTTTGTATTTTCCTTTTGAGTTTTTTCCGAGTTTCCTAATCAATCCGTATAATTTTTGGGCAAAGGAAGTTGCCTCCTTCATCCCTTGTAGCCTCGTTATGGAACCGAGGCTAACTAGCCCATCAAAACCGAAGGATCTAGACCCAGCACGGCTATCTCTCTATTTGGTCGTACAGTTTGTTACATTCCCGGCTATCCCAGAATACTGAAACAACAAGTTTGCTTCTACTAATCGGGAGAAGCTAGAGTAACCTACCAGAATCCAGAAGAGCAACCCAGCTGCAACCATCATGGTGGTATAAATTAGGAAGTACGGCCAGCAGCTGAACAAAGAACTAGCAAGAGCTCGAGCATAGAAAACTTGTTTTGTGCCAGCCGTAATCAAAGCAAATCCTGGTACTTCCATAAATGGAGTAAAGGTATAGCCTTGAAAAGTTATTTGACCTTTGAACCTTGCTATGGGCAAAATCAGATCGATTTTGCTAGGCGTTATACTTTCGGAGATGAAGCGTCTAGCTCGTGCGTGATAGGTTTCTGCGTCTGTCAGTTGAGAGTCAATGCCTGTCTGTCCATGCGATGGACAGACACCACACACCTCCTTAGCCATATCTGCTAGAAGGTCTTGAATGATTCCGCTTGCACGTGATTGGTTCAAAGTGTAAGGCGGGCGAATTTGCACCTCTGCATTTAGGTGCTTTGGGCATCGACACGTGTCTGCAAAAAGGAATTTTTGTTGGAAGTGTAGGTGATAGTAAGATTGCGGTGTCAACAATCCTTGGGCTTAGTAAACCATGTTTCATTATGTATAAATTGTGGGGCCACGACTGTTAATCGGAGCAGATTGATAACTGGGTTTTTCTCTTCCACTATCAGTATACTCATAGGATAACTTTACAGTTCTTTTGCTTGAAAATATGGCATTGAGAAGATTTGCAGGCAAAAAATTGTTTTGATAGCATAAACATATAGTTCTTGAGATATGCAAAGTCAAAACTCATCACCGGAAGAAAAACGGTGTACGCGCCTTTTTTCAAAAGCGTTTTTCTTGACATATTTCTAGATGTCACTGACGTCATTCTTTGTTTTTCCTGCTCATTTCGGAGCAAACAAACACCTATATAAAAAAATTCACACGTTGGTGCGAACTTATCAAGTTTGTCTCCTCGTGGAAAAAGATTTCTCGAAGATAAATTTCATATGTTTGCCCCACCGTGTAATCTCCTTTATTAGTTTATACCAGCTCGGCTACGGGCGATTTGATTGGTTTAGAAATAGTAGATATGAGACAATATTAACCTCCGAAATAGTAAATAATGAGAGCGAAACAAAAATGGCGGACGGAAGTAGTCGTTTCGCGACAAATTCGGATCACGATATTGAAGTAGTTCGCTTTAAAAACACGGGATATTTTAAACAGCCTAAAGAAATTCTGTTTTACACCAATTTGTCAAAACATGTTTGTTGTATGTTAGGCTGCTCCCGCGTGAGTCTCGCCACGCTCAACATGATCCAAGTGATGTGATAAACGTGCTTTTTTTCTTAAAAATCTTTCTTCTTCTTGCAAGGAAGTTTGTTGCCTCGCTGGTTTATATTAAAACACTTATTCTACTTCAATTTCGATGGATAGTGGCTTAATATCTAACGCGCGACTTCGGCGCTCAGTAGATATTCTGCCACTATCCACCTCAATTGAGATAGAATAAGTGTCATATATTGCACCTAAAACATACCGGTAATTATATGTTTACTCAACAACTTCTCTCCTTTCCTTCCTACGGGTGTTACAGTAATATTGTAGGTTGTGTACGACTCCAGTCCTGTTATCTCAACCATGGTAGAGCTATCATTCAGTACAAGATCCTTTGAGGTTGAGTTAAGGACCGGGACTGACGCAATCTTGATTGCCTTGTAAGAAACGCGATAGCTCGATACGGGTACTCCTGGCGGTTCATCCCATTTGATTAGAAGTGACGTTGCGCCAACTTTTGTTTTGTTTGACTCAAGCTGTAAGACAGCAGTTTCTGGACGAAAATTAAAAAGAACTGATGTCACGGTGTGATTATGAAGGGTACTACGGACAGAAAGCGAGGCTGGTTATACATACAAGAACCTTGTTAGCTTTAGATTTGACATAACAAATTGTAAAACTGGTTTTCGAATTTGTCTTTAAAGTGAAATCCAATTAGTAAAGAACTAGAAATACAAACATATCATAAATTGTGTCGTTACACAGTAACTTCCTCTCTAATATAAAGTTTACGGTTCTTATAAATTATTGTTTAAATTTTCCACGGAAAAAACTTGTTAATTCCAAAATTAAAGTTCACATCACTGTTTTTAAGAATATATGTTAAATATTTAGCCTTGTCTGTGTTAGTGCTAACCAGCCTTTGAGCAACTGGGCCCTTAGTTTTAGCATGAAAATTTTTTGTTGTAATTTTCAACTTGCTGATAGAACTTTGACCATGAAACTGTGTCTGTTTGGATAATCCTTTGTTTTGTTTACCTCCACCTCACTGGTATTATCGCACCATATTTACCTTTAAATGGAATTGTATGCGTTGCCGTAGGCGTTAGCGAGACCTGTGTTGGTACTGGAATTATCCGTGTCACTCCAATGGTTGCCGAAACAGGCAAACGTTGCCATAGTGATGACGATGCTCCAGGTGCAATAGTCTATACAAACAGCAATAAAACTATTACAACAAACTGGTGCGGAAGATAAGCTACAAAAATTGTTTTAATTGATATAAAACTTTAAAATATCAAACCAAAAGTTTGTTGTATTTCCAGTTATCGCAGTGGTGCAAAACAGCTCAAGTTTTAGATATGTGAAAGACATATGTCAAATATTTGAGAATGAATTCATTCTTTGTAGATACCTAATTTTGCCGAAAGCACTTACCTCCGTTGTTTCAAAATGATCTGACGTGGTTGGATCAAAAGCTCTAGTAGTTGTAGGACTGGCTACCAAACTTTCAGAGGAGCGCAAGTTTGGAGATTCCAGAACGTCTAATGCGATATAACTCGATCCATCTGCAAATCAAGCACGGTTAGTTCTACTCCACGACGATGAAAATGCTGGGTTGGAAAGATTGAGCTAACGTCGAGCGCCGTTAGGGGAGATATGAAACTAACAAGAAGGAAGGGAGGGAGGGGGGGGGGGGGAATAATGGAGATGACTAGGCGAGAGAAATCGAGCTGATGAGGGTAGGAGGGGAACGTGTAGCTGACAAGGAGGGAGTAGGAGAGATGGACTCGCGAAGACAGACAGATTGAACTGACGGGGATAGGAGATATGGAGCTGACAAGGAGGGAGTGGGAGAGATGGATCTGGCGTAGACAGACAGATTGAACTGACGGGGATAGGAGATATAGAGCTGACAAGAATGGGAGGGGGAAAAAAGATGGAACTAGCGTAGACAGACAGATTGAACTGACCGGGGTAGGAGATATGGAGCTGATAAGGATGGGAGAGTGAAAGTTGGAACTGGCGTAGGCAGACAGATTGAACTGACGGGGGATGTAGCTGACAGGGTTGGGAGGAGGAGAGGTGGAGTAGACGAGAGGGCGTGACGATGGAACAAACAGGGTTTAAAACCGAGAAAGTCGTCTGTTTTCCGTTTTAAGAAAACTAAGGCGCATTGTTTTTTCATCTTCGATTTCTCAAGAAAATTGCCGTATTTTGCCGTTTGTACTGATAGAAATTCCCAGAATGCAGAAACGGGAGCGGCCGGGAAAGCCTGTGCTTACAGTATACGTAATGTCATTCATCTCCTTCATTCGCCAATACTCACTCCCCTTGCCTAACCGATATCCTGTATATTGATCTGATGGTTTTGTACGTTAGGAATTTTTAAAAACTTAACATCAGTTTAACTACTCAGTGAAAGAAACAAATACTATACTCCTAAAATATTCTGTGCTGACTAGTTTGTCGTGGCTTTACATTCGTATAAGTGAATAGCAACTTAATACAGTGCTATAATGAACGGCACGGTGAAGATGATACTGTAATTTATTTACCTCTGAACGGGGCCAACTCTGATACTGATGGTGTTGATGGGGCTTGTGTTTGTGCTGGGCTGATTTCTGTCACCTCAATTGCTTCAGATGACGGATGTGAGGTACTGATAATCTACAAAAGAAACCGAATTTAGAAATAAATTACGAAAGCATTACGGTAATTTTTCTTTCAAAACAGTTTCTCAAAGCTTTTCCAGTAAAAAGTATGAAAATGGAAAAAATATTGCCCACCTCTGTTGCTGCAGTATACGTAGTTGGAAGTATCATGATACTGTTCCTTGTGTAGTTAACAAACAAACTCTCATGCGAGGCCACGGTCGTCGGTTCCAGGACTTCTGACGAGCTCACGCTTACAGTACACGCTAATACAAGGGAAGTTGTAATAATTTAGCCGGTGGACGGAAGTAACAATAGGATAAAAGAAAAGGTTTTACTTAAGGATCTTAAAGTCCCTATAAAGCTTATTTTTTTAAGTTCCGCATGAAAAGAATAACCCTCTAATAATAGTAATTTTTGAAATAGACCTTTTCTCGCCGTTTCTCTTACACTTTTAGACTTAAATCGTGCAAAGATGACGTAGTAGGAGGCATATGACGTAGCACGAGGCATGAAGCAGAGAAAGTCTTTTTATCTCAAAGAATTCAATTCTGGCTACAACAGTCACATTGTTATAACTTTAACTAATGAATTACTCCCCTGAAATTGTTTGAAATAAATATTTTGACCCTTTTTAACAGAAATGAATTTTTTTAAAACAAAATTTACATAACTAGTACTCTTTGCTGCTACGTCGCTCACAGGTTACCAGTCCATGGCCTGCTCGGCTAAAATTTACATTCCAATCTTTTCTTTTTTTGATTGAAAAGCATACTTAGACGTTGAAATTTTCTTTGGTTATTTGAATGTTGAGTTCACAGATGACAACAGTTTTAATGCAAAAGCTTGATAGGGACTTTTAACTTTCATGTAGACATGTAGACGAAAGAATCCTAAAATCACCGCCATTTATTATATTTTATTTTTATTTTTTCGTTTATAACAATTATTACAATTATAAATTTAAAACCACATAAAATACAAAACACTACTAATTACCTTTTGACTAATGACTTAATTTGCTAACGCTGAAAATTGTAATGAATAAATCGAGACCATTTGCTGTGCCATTCTTCAATACTTGTTTTTCGATGGCTATTTGTTTTTCTATTTTGTTTCTTGTCTTAAATTCGAGTAAAACTTTTGGGAAAATAACTTTGACCTCACCAATATAAGCCGAAAATATGTTGTATTTTTGCAATTAACAAAGCTTGATTGAACAACGTTCTGTTTTTTCCAGCTCTGAGAACACCATATGATATTTCAACAATATCTAACTTTATCACCGCCATTTATGCAAAGGTTCTATGTTCTTTTTCATTTGTTGTTCTAGGATTAATTTTGTTTTATAAAAATCACAAATGGGAAACTACAGGTAGAAAAATCTCTAAGCAGCTTATTGTCTCAGAGGAAAATGTCTTTTTGACCAGACAGGGTTAGCTCCAATGACCTTCTGATTACCCTTATTGGTTAAAATCCCTTCTTGGTCTCGGATCTTTTTTCTAAGAAAGAAGAAATTTGCAGTTTTTCTTTATATATATCTCTATTTTTACATATCTTTAAATGATAATATTTCAATTTAACCTTTTCAGTTGCAGTTGTACTTCTAATTTGAATGCACATGTAGACAAAATAATCTTAAAATCACCGCAAATTATGCAAAGGTTCTATGTTCATTCTTTTTCGTTCGTTGTTTCAAGATTTATTTTGTTTTATAAAAATAAAAAAATGCGAAACTATAACTAGAAAAGTCTTTTTGAAGCTTTTTATCTCAGAGAAAAATGTTTTTTTGACCAGACGGGGTTTGGCTTCGTGACTTTCTGGTTGTCGTTACGGGTTAAAATCCTCTCTAGGTCTCAGAACTTTTTTCTAAGAAAGAAGAATATGCATTTCTTATTTTTATGTTCTAATTATTTTAACGAGCTGTTTTGTTTTTCATTCTAATCACGAAGTTTTTTTCACATCACATATCTCTTAATAAAGATTTCTTTAACTGCTCTTTTTGTAACATTTACACCTTAAAAGTTAACTTGATGAATTCCTCTATTAGCCAAGTTAATTGGTCTTAGTATTTTAATACTGAATTACACAAACCCCTTGGGAACTAGGGAACAAGAGAGCGAAAACGTCACAGTGTAGCTTACCTTGACCTGCTTTGCAGCCGTAAAGTTCAAGCCTCAATGAAATCCACATGTGGAATTTGACGGAATGTACTCGGATGTATTTTGTCTTGATAAACGGGCTCAGCATGTTTACAAAAAGTGTGTCACGGTCTGTGTTTCCACGAAATATACGAAGCTGAAGGTTTGCAAGAAATGAGTTTTAATTTTTATTCGTCAAGAGTGTTAAACATAAATGATTGGCTCTCTAAGACCTCAAAAGCGTCACACGCAAAAAAGTACAAAAAACTCCCAGCTACTTACTTAGTTCAAGTTAACCTTTTCAGTTGCGGTTGCACTGCTAAATTCTCCCGTCTAGAGTAGTTTAACTTTTCATTCCTTTTTGTATTGGCAAATTCTCCCCTCGAGTATGGCTAACCTTTACAGTCCAGATTTAATTGGTTAATTTTCCCATCTAGCGTGGTTAACTTTTTCAGTCCCATTTGCATAGTGAATCCCCCAGCTAAAGTCCATACTTTTCATGGAACAAGTTTGGGAGAATTTAACATTCCATCTTAAGAAGTTGCTTTGTTTGGTCAAATCTATTTTTCTCTTTACAAAATGTCTAATTTGTAAGTGTTATGTTAGGGGAAGTTTTAAAACTGATAACTGACTGGGACCGAACTGAAAGGGTTACAAAAATAGCGCTGTAGACTATTGACGTCACGAATCAGGCAAACAAACCAGCTATCGTAAAACCGAGAGGTTGCTAATGCAATTCTTTTTGTCAATTCTCCCAATCGTGAATTAAAAAGTTACATTGCACGATCGTTCTATAACAACGCACGCGCCTTGATTTACTGCATTTCACGTTCAGCGCAACACCAGGGGACTTACCGCCGACCCGCTTCCAGGGAAAAGTTTCAGCTTTGATATGTTTTTTAAAATAGTTTTGAAACCGAAAGGTAATTTTTTCTAAAATAGTTTTTAAACCGAGGTAATTTTTTGGCTGGAAAATTTTTATTCCTTGAAATTTTTAAGGGTATTTTGGGGACTTTTTCGATGGTCATACCTACCCTTTTAATGCCGGAGAACTTCCCCCTAAAGGGAACTCCGGGGGTTTGTGTTGTGCTTCCGTTAAACGCCATGTAAAGGCCTCTACACACTAGATAGTTTTTTGTCTTAAGGGCCTCGACCCTGCGACGTAAAATCGGCCAAATGTGATAGCGCCAGACAAAGATCGAACCCCTTATTTTGTCGTCAAGGAAGGTATGGCAAGCTAGATAAAAAACGTCTGATCTGATATTGTTGGTTTGTGTGCGACAGAGTCCGTTGTGTTCTTCATACTTTATGTTTTCAAGACAGTTAACAGTATAGTCAGAACTAAACAACTCTACAATACAAACCATATTATTATCTTTGTTCTTGTAGCTAACAAAAGTATTCCCATTGTCAGAGTAGGATAAAGTGTAACTCCTTAACCATTGTTCATGGTTGGGCGAGTTCCTTCCTTGGGTGCCTATTTTAGTAATACATTTATGATAAGAGCCGAGAAAAACTTGAATCCACTGTTTATCATCCAAATCTTTTGCGCTCCAAGAGCCATAGAAGTTTCCTGACTGTTGCGTATCCAGCCGGCCACGTTCAGGTCGAGCGTTAGTAGAATAATATGAAGAAGCTGTTATTGCGCTATCGGGTATCAATCCACTCTTCATTCCCAAAGGTTTACTGCATTCTATAAGAGAAAGCAATTAGTAATTTTAACAGTAACAATAACAACAACAATAATAATAATAATAATAAGAAGAAGAAGAAGAAGAAGAAGAAGAAGAAGAAGAAGAAGAACAATAATAACAATAACAATAATAATAATAATAATAATAATAATAATAATAATAATAATTTAGGATAAAAAGTTTAAAATCTGATCTGGATAAAAATTGTTAAAATAGATGTAAAATAATAAAAACGATAAACACATATATTTAAATCCTAGAAGTATTTTTAAAATAGTACACAAAGTCCAATTGTCGGAATAAGACCATTATACACCGTTACAAATCCATCTGTGCAGATTCCGCTAAGGCCCATAAATAGCTGCATTGGTTCGCCTAACTATGGAGTCTCTAAATATCTGGCTGATCTGCTGAAACACTTCCGCGATGTCCTGGTTACGCCGTCAAAAACGCGAGGGAGTTTTCAGAGTTTATACGGACACAATCTATTAGACCCGACGAGGAAGCTGTTTCCTTTGACGTAGTGTCTCTGTTTACATCAATTCCAGTCGACCTGGCTCTAAGAGTTGTGCAAAACAAACTCGACTTGGATGACGGATGGAAAGAACAATAATAATAATGTGAATTGTTATGATTCATAACAATGGTAATAATAACGGTAGATGCTTTTATGAATGTTACACTGTACTGGTGAAGAAATACTAATAAAAAGTTTTAAACTTGGATACAATATTTAAACCTTACAACACCCTCAGACAACTGTTGTCGTTTCCGAAAGACCCACAGAAACAAGGAGACACTTG
>JAOBAT010057777.1:0-26832 GCA_026413305.1 Hydrozoanthus tunicans | reverse complement strand
CTAACAGTAGTCGTGTAGCAATTGTATAGCCGTTTCAATCTCAACATAAGACTCCTCACCTTGAAGCATAGAAAACAGTGTGTTTTTCATTTTATTTTTAAAAATACGCTTAGAGCTGTTTCTTAACGAATTAGGTATAGAATTCCATATATTGTTTGGCACCAATCCACCGCGATTAAATCGCTAGATATCATGATGCACTACGATAGGAGACCAACTTGAAGATACCCCATTCTCATTCGGTTGATATAAGATTTACCTTCAACCTCAACTTTGAGCGCGTCAGTGAAATCTCCTACAATCGCGAGAAAACGGCTGGCATCCGTCAATAACACTCTTTTTTTTATAAGAACTTGAGGATGAAAATCGTCCCAAATTTAAGAACATGTTAAGAACATGCTGAGGCGGAGAAAAGGTGAAGAACATTTCTGTATGATGAAATATAATGTAATGAACAGCAATTTGGTTTTCGGTGGGCTTCTTGACTAAAGTTCGCTGAAAACAATTTTACATCAAGGATACATATGAGAACTGAACACACACAGTGTAATTACCTTTCCACACACTCATCCGAAAAAAAATCGGTGTTATGCCCGAGCTGGGACTCGAGCCCGCGTCTCCTGTATTCTAGTCAGGCGTGATGACCACTGCACCATCGGGTATTCACCATGCTGGCAACACAGCAAATTAGCGATGTGTGTTTTGGCCGCACACGGGTCGCCCACGGGCCCGACATTTTCCTCATTTGAGTGTGTATCTAGCCCCTGTGAACCCAGTCAAGGGCTTTACTACACAAAGTCAAAGTATTTTTTTGAGGCTTAGCAAAGGTTACAACAAAGATACATATGAGAACTGAACACAAACTGTGTATTTACCTTTTCGACACACTCATCCGAAAAAAAAATTTTACATCACATTTTTTTTCATTTACCAAATCGTTCAAAGTACAAGAACAAATCAATGTATACACAAATGTACCAATTACAGTATATGTATTATCAAAATCAGTAAAGATATTTTAAGAACATGTTTAGGAACATTTGAGGCTGATATCCCAAAAATGTTTAAGAAAGTTCAGCCTCAGTCAAAAAAAAAGGAAAAGTACGAATTTTTATTCTCATTTCATTCGTATTGAGCTTTGTACTCTCTTGTTTTTGTCATGCTGCATAAGTTATAGTCTAATCGGGGAGGGGGAGGGGGGCACTCCCTATAGTGGGATGGTAGGTATGACCGTCGTATTTTTTTAGGGGTTAGAATTGTCAGTCCAATATTTTTTAGGGGTTGTTAAATCAAATCCTATGGTATACCCAGAGTCTGTTATTCTTTAAGGGAAAAGGTCAAAACAATGGTACTTCCTAGGAACCCAATTTAGGGGGTGGGGTATTATGTGCCGCCACCTACCACCTTTTTTCAAAAATGCTGAATTTCAGGTGCAAATATCATGTTCAATGAAATAGGTATTAATAAAGTGCTTGCACCAACGCCTTCTTTTGTGGAGAGAGGAGTCCATAATACAATAAAAACCAACACCCCTAAGTCAGGTTTTGAGAAATTGAGCTCTCAAAAAGTGGGGAGGGGTGAGGTAGGTAAGGGGTATATGCCGCCAACCACCTCCCCCGACAAAATTGGGTTCCTTAAAAATGCCATTGTTTTGACTTCTTCCCTAATGCAGTAAAAACCCCAGGTTAAAACCCCAAGCTATTGGACTGCTTGCAGTCCCGCGTTTTAGCAAGCCTGCGTACTGATAACAAGTTAAGACAAAAGTCCTTTGACAAACGTTCTATTACGCACGCGCGCGCCTTTATTCACAGCATATCACGAGAAATTTTGCGCCGATCCGCTAGCTGTCAAGGGAAATTTGGTATTTTTAGGGTAATTTTATAACCGAGGATATTTTTAGGGGGGAAATTTTTTATCCCTTGGTATTTTTTTAGGGTATTTTTGGGACTTTTCTGACGGTAATCCCTCCCCTTTTGACCACGAAGTACCCCCCCCTTCCCGGGAGTATAGTTATAAAATTTATGCGCAGCCCCAAGACGTGATAAAATCTTTCGATCCCCAATTGTTGTAGCTGTGTTCTAATTCTGCATGGGGGAGGGGGTTTGAGAGAGGGGTTTTTTGGTACTGACGAACAGCTAGCTAGGAATTCGAAAATACTAAACTACATGCATCGACAGTTGCTGGTTGCCCAACGTTGAAATTTTTACGAGGATCTACGCGTACGATCTATTACTTGAACACAACATGTTCACACACCACCAGCCTTAGGCCTGTTGACAGTGGACTTTGTTCCGAGATTCGCAATTGCCATAGCAACGTGACCTTGTGGCCGCGTGTTTGTTCACGTGACCTTGTTACCGCGTGTTTGTACAGTCGTTCTCTGTTGTTCTTTTTAAATCATGGCAATGTGGGAGGTCTCGAGGATTTATTGAATGTCAAAAAGCATGCAAGAAAAATTCTGCAACTGTGGATGTTGTTGTCATCAAAGTTTTAGTTTTATTGCCATCACTGGAAGATGAAAAGTACAAAAAGTACGAAATGTACAAAGATAGGATCCCCCGAGGAGTAGTGCCCGGTCTCAAGTTTCGACTCACCTTTTCAATAATTGCAACATTTCCTGTGCATTTTTTTAAACATGAAAAAATTATCGAACTTCAAACCTCTTGCTGGCCTAGATTTGCCGTATAAAAAATACCTAACCTTGCATCTTGAAAAAAAGGAGCATACACAAATTGCATTTTCGGGTGCGCTACTGTCTGATTTAATTTTGTGTTGTCGGGGGACCGATGAGTGACGAAAACTGTGCTAGGAATAAGCTATTTCAGGCTCGTCGTGAATTATGAAATTCGAGAACGGCTTTTCTCTGCCATATTCCTGTCAGGTGCTGACTTTTTTTTGCAAGCGATAAGCCTGCGGTTGAAGGTACCTGCAATTGACGAAACCACAAGTAAGTCATTTTTATGCATTTTCTACTTTAGAAATTTTTGCAGCCACAAGCTCATACATTATTTATAACATTATATTCTTTATGGACTTTGTAACCGCAGGCAAGAGACAATACAACAGCTTTTCACATGACGGGCAATAGTTGTGTAATAAAAACAACTCGTAACTGACCGAAGCGACCTTCTTGGTCTCCACTCGATCAACTTCATGGAAAACTTTATCTCTGCGCGAGCAGAAAGCTACAAAACGGCTCTCAATCTGAACTGTTGTAGCGGACTCGACACGACAAGTATTGGAAGCAAAGACTCGGCGGCTTTGGAAGCGGGAGACTATGTCGAACAGATTAGCTTCTGGCAACGACCGAGACAGAAAGTGGATCTCTTATTTAAAAACATATCTTACAAAGTGAAAGTCGGTAGAAAAGGTAGGTTTAAATTCTGCTCTTCCCGACAAGAAACGATTGGTAAAGCCGTGGAATTTGTGTTCAAGTTGCGTGTTTTTCATTGAAATTTTTATTTCGATCGACTAAATTACCGTCCAACACCATATTGTATATTGAACTCGTACGAGTGGTTCAAGCATCGGGCTTAAAACCTTTGACTATGAAATCGTATATTCTGAAAAACAATTACAGTCAATCATTCGTAGCAAAGTTTCTTTTGAAATTGTTGGATTAAATTAAAACCCAACTCAGCCAGTTCTATCTGTGCTCTATTTTTCATCGAAAAAAAATCCACGATTTTATGTTTCTGTAGGTCACATGTGTTATGTGTCTTTGTTGTTGGTGAGAGCAAATTTGAATATCTTCAAATGGCCAACGAACGGAAACACTCAATTTTCTTTATAGAAATGTCTTCCATCTCGCTTTTGTAGCGAGGTGATAGTTTCCTCCCGTGGTCAAATAGTATGACAGTCCAATATCGTGACTGCAGTACGAAACAAACAGTTGGTTTGAGTTTATTTTATTCCACTTCCCTATAAAATGCAAAGTATATTGTCTTCGAGTGCTGAAGAAGAAATCTATTTCATGCGCTGCCACGACATTTGGCAACTACAAAATGTAGAAGGAATTCGTAAATCCAGTTTCTTGTACCTTTAAAAATATGTATAATAAATCTTATATCAGTTTATAAGCCGATATGCGAGTAGAAACTGATTTTGAAAATCTTTACGCTTTTGTCTTTCGGCAAGGACACGTTTCACTTTTGTAGAAAAACCGAAAGCAAACAATCGAAACTACGTGTAACGCTAACAACCGCTAATTTGCATTTCATTGAAGTATTATACAAGATTTAACGACTATTTTGCTCTTTCGTTTTCAGTCTTAAGAGTTGTTTACAATTTTTACCCCTTATAAGTATTTTGGTTATAAAGAGCCCAGGCCGGAAAAGTGCAGTGCTTTAAGCAGACTGAATACGTATTGCCACACATTCGGCTTCGTCGTAGAACTACAAGTAAAAGTTTTGCTATTTGCGAGCAGACCGGCAAAATTTGTTGACACTTCGCAAAAACTGTCGTGCAGTCGAGGTTGTTTTTTAGTTCGGGTAAGGTTGTAACATCATATGTTTAAAGCGTATTTAGTGCCGGAGTTTATTCATTCACTAATTAGCCGAAAAAAATTGCGCTTGCTGTCGGTAGACTTTACTTTACTCACATTTGTGTCAATAAATAGATTTTCTCCGAGTTTTCACAGAACAGAAGAAGTTGCCACATAATTATTGCTAAAGTAAAACGAATGCGTTTACTTTTGGGCCAAAAAAACAACTTCGAGTGGCCAGTGGAATTTGGCGCCGGAAACGGCACATGAGGTTGAAATAAATCCGCTGTTTGTTCATTATTTTTATCAACATAACAATACATAATGTGGTTCTGTCGTTTACTACATTGTGTTTGTTTAGAATAAGTAAATACGAGTTTATTTTATTATTACTGAATTAACAGTATGACTCCTACATAGCGAAAAGTTTGCGCGTAAGCGTTGCAAAATGATCAAGTTTGAGTTACTTGCAATTCAAGTTAAGTTCAGTCGAATCACCATAATCTACGTGACGTCAACAAAACTGAAGCTGACTCAAGCCTACAGAATTCTAAAAAAGAACAGATTAAAACCTTAATTAAGTTAGTTGTTTGAGGTATTCCCTATCTTTCTAAGCTGTGAAATAACCAGCTAAGTTTCGTCTTCAAACTGAAAATTTAGTTCTTAGACTCAACGTTACCTTACTGTAGTCTCTTGCTTCTTTGCAATCCCGAGCGAGATGTTTTTGATGCTAATTATACAAATATGTGAAAATCGAGAACGCTAAGTTATGACGGGGCATTATCGAGAAACTAAGGTTATCGTAAAACAATATGGTGTTCTTTTTAAGCTTGTCAACTCTGCTTCATTAATTTTTTTATTGTGACTTCTGAAAAGCAATGTATACTTCAACGTAATCTACTTGGTTTGTTAAAACTGATGTGAAAGCCAGCCAAAAAAGGTTGTTTATTAATGCACGCAGCTCCTTCCAACAAAAATACGCATTGCCGAATTGCACACTCTATCCCTCCTGTTTCATTTCTTGAGAATGGATTTGTCTAACTTTTTATGGTGTCGACTTTCAAATTCTTGTTTTCCATATCTGTTTTATGCTAATTTCCTTTGTCACTCTCGACGTCTAGCCTGCCGTTACGACTGATCCGGTTCTGCAAAACATGAACTAAGTGTTTTTAATTAAAAATTAAGGCAGCCTATTAATTGGCCTAAGACCTTACATCGTCTTCACAATAGAAGAACTTTATTCTTTTTGGTTTTACTGACGCCAAGATTATAATTATTTTAAATTTAATAGTCGCTTTATGTAAGTCTTTGTCTAATTTCTCCCGACCTTCCTTTTTAGGAGAAGTTTGCTTATCTAGGAGTGTTACTATATGAACTAAAGAAATTCAGAAACGACTCGTTATTGAGGCAGTTACAGCGTGTTCGAGTTTTTTATTGCTGTTAAGTGAGCGTTTTGAGAGCAAAACCTCGATTCTCGAAACTATTCCATTCATCCTGCATGGCGAAGCTGTATCAGTCTGATGTTTATCATTAGCCGAACCTTTGAATAGTTGATGTACCTTTGAGTAGTTGATGTCTTAATTAAATGGACTAACACTTTAAAGAATAAATTGCTTAGCAAGTTTTCTATACAGGCAAACCTCTCTAAGACGGACACCTACGGGACCAACTACAACTGTCCGTCTTAGAGAGGTGTCTGTCTTATAGAGATTTGAAGTACAGTTAATGATGGAGAAAACGCACGTCAGGGACCAAGATTTGGTGTCCGTTTAATAGAGGTGTCCGTCTTTAGGGGTTCGATTGTATATGAAACAAGCGTACTTTAGAAGCAAATTACAATAAAAATTTAAAATAGTTGAAGCTGAAATTGTGACAAATAAAAACATTAACCTTTTGGAAAAGTCCCAGTATAGAAAAGATTTGTGATGACAGCTGAGGAAAACCAATGACTGTTGGATTAGGTTAAGTGGCATAGAAGATTTTGGGAAAACTATCAGAAGTTATATTTTGAATATTATTCATTTAGTCGATTGAATGAGTACAGTTAAGATCAAATGCTAGTCATAGGTTTCATTAACTAAGCAACAATCAGAAGTTATGGTGTATAACAACACATTTGAGTACGGTTTCGTATTTTTTTGTCAGTTTTGATAGCATATTTTTTCGTGCTCTAATCATGCAGTTCTCGAGGCAAGCTTCTAACAAAATTTTACGAAACGGTCGCGTTATATAAACCTCTTTTATTCTCATTTCGCCTTTCATTGCTTCTCCGTAACGCACAGATACCATTTTGTGTTCAAGGTATTTGCACAAAATGAATTTTAATAGATGTAATGTAAATGTCTTTCTGCATTAAGGTATTGTTCAAGGTATTTGCACAATATGAATTTTAGTAAATGTAATGTAAATGCCTTTCTGCATTAAGTTAGTGGACAAGAGGAATCGCTGGCTATCACCTTTTTTAATAGCAAATAATACAAGGCTCGCTTTGTCCAGGAAGAACTTGGGTCTGTGAAAAGTAAAAACAGGTAAACGTGTCACAGCATGTCACAGACATGGTATAGATAAGGGCAAGTCTCATTGTGTAGCACGAACGGAATGGTAATGTAATGTAAACGGGAGTTGTTCTTTGTTTTAAACTCATGTACACGAATCGAGGGAAAAGAAAATTTAGATAAGACGGCACGATGAAACTAAAATAGCACGAAAATGCACTGAACTATTCCAAAGTAGCAGACATAGATGGGGAGACAGACTGATTAACGTCACAATATTTGTCAATTAGAAAGAGTAAACAGAAATGATATGATTATTTGTCACTAAATGGCGCATTCATGTTTTTTTATTCACGCTTTTTTGTGAAGGCATGCAGAAATTGAAACAAAAACGTATACCACATGCCTCGCCACTCAGATAATTATGTTGCAAAAACGTCAAAATTGCATGCAACTCTAAAACTTCAAAAATCTACAACTTTTTTTGAATTGCATGCAATAGTTACAGGTATGACGAGACAATTCTTGTTGTATGTATGGCGTAAGCGAGTTGCTTGCAACACCTGTAGACAAAAGTTGCACCATGTAAATCGGCCTTTATAAAAACGAGGCTCAGTGGATTGACCAAACCTTTACTTTAGAACAATTTAAGAACAAGCTGAGGTTCGAAAGCTGTTTTTTAAAAGCTTTACTGTGCTTCTATCTTTATTTTAGCGACACAGAATAAAAGCTTTGATTCTGAGATAATCACTAGTCGAAAGCATATCAAGAAAATGACTCGGCAAACCCACATAAAATCCGTGAGGATGAATTGATCAAAAATACAACCGCCAAGCAACTTGTTCTTCAGTACATGTATTGCAATATTTGAATAAGGACAACTTTTTTTAGGCTGCAAAACATGTTTCGACTTATCACTAGCCATCTTCAGTTGTAAGGGACTAAATTTACATGTACCGCAGTCTCATGTTCTCAAAACAATTCTTGGTCCGGTTTTTCAGAGAATAGATGTAAAGCTATCAACTGAATAGTTTTTAACCCTTTCCAAAGGTAACGCACTGCTTGTCTTAAGTTTTTTGTGAATTTAACTGTATAAGTTAGTTAAGGAAGTGGTGAAAAAATTCCTAATGTAGTAGATAAAATATTTCTAAGTTACCTCGATCATAAACGTTCTCGTTAAAATGAATAGTTTACTTATCCATTGTACTACATTCTTTTTTTATAAGAACGTTCTTAAATATTTTTGGAACATCAGTTATACATGTAAAATATGTGGTACATTTGTGCATACATAGATTTGTACATGTACTTTGTACTGTATCACGTTTAAAAATGCAGTACAGTTGAACCGCGTTATTTCGAAATCGGATAATTTGAACCCCCCGCTAATTCGAACAAATGTCAGCTTCTCAAGGATTTGATCTTGATACAAAATCACTTATATCAAACACGGTTAATTCGAACCCCCGCTAAATCGAAATGTTTTTCGTATCCCATCGATGTTCAAATTAACGGGGTTCAACTGAAGCTGTAAGAACTGCGATTTGGTAAATGAAGAAACATGTGGTGCGAAATTGTTATCTGCGATTTTGATAGTCAAGAAGCCCACCGAAATAACACTGTATTAATTATTTGCCATAAATAAATGTTCTTCACCTTTTCTCAGCCTCAGCACATTCTTAACATATTCTTTTACAATTTTTGGCTCTTTTCAGCCTCATCATGTTCTTAATCTTATTTAAAAAAAGAGTAATACAACATGTCGTCTCTTGGAACGTCCGCACGGACCAAGTTCTAGATATTCTGTCTCACTTTGCAGAATGTTTAAGTTTTATTCTAGAATCAACAGAAGTTCTTTCTTGTTTATTCCGAGTAACGGGAGAGACAAAAGAACCACTATACTCTATCTGTTGAAGCATGTGATTTCAGATATTATCCAAGTTCCGGTGTGGGTGTCGGCGTGGTTCTAGAATCGTAACCTTGGCACTGTGTTTTCAATGGCTCACGTTTTTAAAACTTAAAAGTATCGGCCCTAGTTCTAAAATATACACATGTCAGACAATGAGGGCGAAGCACCGCAAGTTGAAACGAAGTATATCAATGTTATTTGCCGGCTATTGAAAAGAAAAACTGCCAGAAGTCTTGTAATTGTAAAAGGACTGACGCCAAAGAACGAGGGTATAGTTTTTCTCAACACTGAATACGTTTTACCCCGTATTTTGTTGTCCTTTTTTTAAAAAAAATAAACACACATGACTGTTCAAAGATTCAAATTGATCCGAAAACTCCGCCCGCTCACCGAATCAATCAGAATGTTTCTTCTTGCCCTTTTACGCGCCCAAAATGGATAAATATGTTAGTTATATCTTTATACTGATTTTTTCTTGGTCTTGAGATGTCAGGTTTCGGCTGTGATTTTTATATGGATTGGACGCAATTCGGCCACTATTGTAACACGTCAGAGCAGAGATGAAACAAAAATAGTTTGATTTAAGGGGCCACAAAATATCAAAGCACTTGGTCGATCGTGTTCATCTGTACGTGTCTGTTGTGCTACATTTTCTTTTCATGAGACTGGAAATTATTGCTCTTTTTGTTTGGAGATTTCTGCCTCGAATCGTTATTAAAGTGTGAGCATTATAAAGCCGCAGCTGAGCTGTCTTTGAAATGAAATATATGTACATTGTACATCTTGTGTTAACTGAATGACAAGTTTTTTGAAACTGATGTTACTGTCTGTTGTGCTACATTTTCTTTTCATGAGACTGTATTTTGGCTGTTGTTTTTGTTTGGAGATTTCTACCTCGAATCTTTGTCAAAATGTGAGGTCTGATCATGAGCAGTCTTTGAAATGAAATATATGTACATTGTAGAGCTTGTGTTAACTGAACTGATGTTACTGTGTAAGAGAACAATTTGGATGTAGGGCGTAACTGTTTCCGTACTTTCATGCAATAAGTACTTAATAACTTAATCTCAACTTGTTTTCATGAATTATCTGGAAAATGAAAGCCAAGGTCAAAGCTCTACAGGGCTAGTTCGCGTTTATACGCTTTGAGTTTGTCTCTAGAAAAGAAAGACTAAATAAATGAGACGAATATTAGCGTTATGAAAGTATTAAACGAAGTACATGTCAAAAATGTTGTGCAAAAAATTGACCTGTGAGTCAACTACAGCCTAGATTACGCACAACCGCTAAATTATTTTCAAATATGTGGAAAATTTGACCGCGGGGGATCTGGACGTTTAGAAACATGCTATTTCTTTCGGTTAATCACACAATGCGGGATAGCCTGCTATACTAAAGATACTCACCTTACTCTCTGCAATTGTCTTGGCACTGTAATAGGTCTGAACGCTAACAAAAACCGTACTATTTTTTCTCGTATCTACAGACAAAGAAAAGAAAGATTGTCTACTCTCCGTTTATTGTTTATATCAAAAACTACAATTTTGGCCGGTCAAAACACATCTGTATAAAATGGCCTGATGTTTGTCATATGGCGTGATCTGGTGCAGGGTATCTACTGATCTCTGTGGCCTGATTTCTCTCAGCAGGTTGTCGCGTGTGGTGTTAATCTCCGGGTAAACCCTTTGACCTTGACTAAACATCAAAGCTTTGTTGAGTCTTTCAGTGTAGCGATATTCCCGATTTTCCTTAGCTGCAAGTTGTGGACTTTGATTAAACAAAAATGACACCTGGTACATACTGTCATTGAAGGGACATACTGTATTTTTTAACGTGAAGCGTGCAGTGCATTGGACTAATTTACTGACGCCGTAAACAGTCTATCTTGAAAGATTTTGTTTCGGCTGCAACGCAGTCTATAAACAGTCAAACCGTGCGATAATTCAACATGGTGATTAACGCGCGTTCTCTCATGCAGTCAAAACTTGTTAGTCAAACGCTTTGTTTATCGTGATTTTAAAAGGTACTTAATAAAAGGACTAAGAGGGAGGGGGAGGGAAGGGGACTTCCGTTATGTTTAAAGTCTCTATCTTACCACCAAATGCCGTCCGTATTTCAAATTTATTATATACAGTTACAATAACGCACCAGTTTCCATGCCCTCCATCCCCTCCACAACAACAAAAGGCAGTACCACACGCACAGTTCTTCACTTCAGTCACTGTAAACAAAGTTGCCACGGTAACCTAAAGCTTAATAATTTTTCAACCCTCACTCATAATCAGGAAAAATATTAATAAATTATAAGACAAAAGCGTCTAAGCGAAAAACCATCTCGTTTAATGATGAAAAATTGAACGGCCCCTAGCCTGTTAATCCCCCCTCCCCCCCTCTCTTCCCTCGCCCTGTGATGAGCACCCTCAGGCCCAGATCGTCTGGTTTTCGGGCTAAGTACTTCTTAACAGGACGGTCTATTGTACGTTGTGCAGTGTTTTCAATATTTCACAATCAATTGAATGAAACACCTCTATTAGTCTATGAAAATAACAACACTTATCAATCTTATGGCTGCTTTAGAATGTAGAATGATTATTAGGGAAGAAGTCAAAACAATGGTATTTTTAAGGAACCCAATTTTGTCGGGGGAGGTGGTGGGTGGCGGCACATATTTCCTATCCCACCCCTCCCCACTTTTTCAGAGCTCAATTTCTCAAAACCTGATTTAGGGGTATTGGTTTTTATTGTATTATGGACTCCTCTCTCGAACAGAGAAGGCGTTAGTGCAAGCACTTTATCAATCTCTATTTTATTGAACATGGCGTTTGCTCCTGAAATTCAGCATTTTTGAAAAAAGGTGGTGGGTGGCGGCACATACTACCCCACCCCCTAAATTGGGCTCCTAGGAAGTACCATTGTTATGACCTTTTCCCTAATTCACTTTATATATAACCCATCTCAAAAAACCTCTCCAATGAGTTTATCATACGTTCTAGATCATGGTTTTTAGAAAAATCTTGTAGCTCGATAATTACTGCTTTTTTATCTTGTTTTTTTTTTTATTTATTTTAGAGTACAAAACAATCATTCATGGAGTTTCGGGAGAGTTCAAAAGTGGAGAACTTGTTGGGGTGCTTGGGCCATCAGGTGAGAAAATTTGATTGAGTTTTTTAGTTCTTATTGTCTTGTTAACTTTTAAAGATATGAAACAGTTCAGCTTGGGCATGCGTAGTTCGTATCTTTAAATCTCGCTTTTAAAAAAACTTGTTTTTAAAACGTTTTCGGAGACTCTCTCCTTTCTATAACTAAGGGAGGAGAGTGTCTGCTGAAACATTTTTTTTAAAATTTAAAGCAAGATTTTAGGCCTGAATGGCACCATAGTTAATATACGGACTAGTTAGGAAAGCCGGCAAACCTCAAAAGGAAAATACAAAAAATGTACAAAAATGCTTTGTTTTATGCTCAATGAACCGCGACCGTGCACATTCTTTGTTTCGGGTGTCAGTAAGAATATTTTGACTGGCTCTTTGTTGATTTGCATTTCAAAAGCTTTTGTGTTTTCTGTACGTTTTGGGCACGCTCAAGACCAGAAAACAAAAGAAAAAGGCGAACAAAGACATACAACAAAGGTTCCCTAACCAGTCCGTATATTTTAACTATGATGGCACAAACTTAAAATATTATAAACCGAAAACAATTTACATCATCACTATTTTTTCATTGTTATTAACAGGAGCTGGGAAATCGACACTGGTTAACATCCTGGCGGGGTACAGGTGAGAAGCCACGAATGCAAACAAGATGGCGTCCTATACATTTACCCATAATTTCTAGCGCATAAACATCTAAAAATGATCATAAAACGCGTAGTGAGAATCTGTAAGCCTCAAACTTGACACACACACTGTTGTTAGCACAAGGAAGAGTTTTACCAGTTGTTACCTTCCCTGAGTTTCTTATAGCCTAAAGTTGTCCTTAAAAACGCATAGAGAGAATCTGTAATCCTCAAACTTGACACACACAGTGTTATTAATCAAGGAAGAGTTTTACCAGTTGTCGCCTTCCCTGAGTTTTTTATAGCCTAAAATTGTCCCTAAAAACGCATAGAGAGAATCTGTAAGCCTCAAACTTGACACACACAGTGTTGTTAGTACAAGGAAGAATTTTACAAGTTGTCACCTTCTCTGAGTTTCTTATAGCCTAAAATTGTCCATAAAAACGCGTAGAGAGAATCTGTAAGCCTCAATTTTGATACACACAGTGTTGTTAGTACAAGGAAGAGTTTTACAAGTTGTCACCTTCCCTGAGTTTCTTTTAGCGGTGTTAGGTGCGCATTGCACTGTGGTAAAATGTAAAGCTGCCCTCTTTTTCGGAAGTCATTTACTTTATTGATACAATACAATCACATGGGGGGTTTCATGGGGGCTCAGTTTGAGGAAATTAAGGTTGCACAAAAAATACAGGAAATAAAAAACTCAAAGGTTTACACTTCCTAATTGTTGTGGTAAGATTACGGAAAACCATTCCACTGAACTACTAAGAAGCGAAATATTTGTATGCTTGGAATTCTTGATATAAATTTCGAATGGCTAGTTGCAAATGTTAGCCATCTACACACAACCTGTACCGAGAATACCACAGGTTTTAATTGCGCGTTGCCCATTCAACTGCGAGGACAGTATGTTAAACTTTCTTTGAAGTACACAAAATGCGTTTTAAAAAGATATTTCTTAACAACATATGTTTTTACTTTACCTCGAAGCTAAAATAATGATAATGGTCACGATTGTGATGATAGTGCGGTGATAATGTTCGTAACTTTAATGATAGTGATGATGATGATAATTTTCCTTCATGATTGTGGTCATAATAGTATTAAAAATTACCGAGGTTGTGCTGATAATAGTGATGATGACAACGTTGGCGCTGGTGATACCGACTGATAATGGTGATTGATAAAGATGATTAATATCACAACGAATTTTTCTTCATTTTCAGGACCGATTTTGCCGAGGGCGAGATTTTGGTAAATGGAGTGGAGAGGAACTTGAGACAGTTCCGTAAGATGTCGTGCTACATCATGCAGGATGACGTGTTACTGCCTCTTCTCACAGTGGAGGAGTCCATGATGGTATGCTTGTCTCTCGATCATGACCCACAATGCACCTACATTATTCAGGGTGATAAGTTGGGTTTTGTTTCCGAAGAAGATTTGAGCGTCCTGTTTTTGTTTTGTAGGTTTCTGCCAACTTGCACCTGAGAGAAAACATGCCCCATGAGGACAAAGAACGTGTGGTATGTAGACCCTGTTTCGAGTAGTTAACTGTGTAAAGGTGGTAAGGAGAGAGGGGGAGAGGGACACATGACCAACATAGACCAGTTTAGGCTGTTTCGCTTGATCAGGCATAAAATTTAAGGGCGGGAGGGACACATGGCTTTGTGCTAATTGTTTCGTGGAGCCAAAGAAGACATGGTAAGGGAGAGGGGACACAAGAACCTGCGCTATTTGTTCCATGGAAGCAGGGAGGACATGGTAAGGGAGAAAGGGCACAAGGACCTATGGCGGCTGTGCTAGCTGTTTAATGGGACCAGGAAGTACATGGTAGGAAAGGACGGGGCACAAGGACATTTACATGCTGTTTCGCTTGATTTAGGTATCCGAGTAATGGGACTTAATATCTTATGCGGCACAATGCTGATTTAATTGAAAAAAAATAATAACATTGATCTCATTTACGTTCTGCTAGCACACGTTCCATGTAGAACCAGGAAGGAGGGAAGGGAGGCTTTTGTCGAAAGAACTACCCTTCGCCTTAGACTGTTACGCTGCAAACTCAACTAGAGTGACAGAAACCTTCCTTTACTACTGCTTGTCTAATTTGTAAAATTTGTTTGTTGATTGTTAAGATCGAGGAGATTTTGATGAATCTCGGCTTAAATGATACGAGGAACACGCGTTTGAGTGAAATATCTGGTGGGCAGAGAAAGAGGCTTGCTATTGCACTGGAACTAGTGAACAACCCACCGGTGATTTTCTTGGACGAACCAACCAGGCAAGTACCCTTGGCAGTTCCAGTTGTCGGGGTTCAACTGTACACATATTGTCGCTTATTATGACGTTAGTTTTTACAAGGACGAATAACAAATATAAAATTATTGATAGCGCCGTTATATTTATTAGGAAGTTGTACGATTGGTTAACAAGTCTCAGTGTTATTGTCTGTCTTGTCTACAGTGGCTTGGACAGCTCATCAGCCAGTCAGTGTATTAGCCTGATGCGAACCCTGGCGCACGGCGGGCGAACGGTCGTTTGTACAATTCACCAACCCAGCGCCAAGCTGTTCGAGATGTTTGACAAGGTAAGTAAGCCCTTCTCACAGTGGTAATATTCGCTTCTTTATTAGTGAATACGGTTCAGAGTATATTATACATATTATATAGACTATATATTATGCTAATTATATAGAGCGTATTATATATAGAGAGAGTATATTATACGAGGCATAAGAAGAGGCTCCAAACTCCTGACTTGGTCTTTATTTGCTTGGTAAAACGTTACAATAAAAGCAGTAAAAGAATAAAACTTGGAACTCGCTGTCTATTCTACGCTATACTAGTGTTTTTATACTGGTCTGTTCATTAATAAAATGCTAAAAGTGCCAAGAATGCTTTACACTAAAATAGTATATTATATATAGGGAGAGTGAGTATAATGTATACATTATTTCATATAAATTGGCTTAACCCTTGTTGCACCCCATACTACTGTCTTCCTGTTTTTGTATCTGCAGCTGTGCATCCTGGCCGAGGGGAAACTGTTGTTCTTTGGCCCTGTTCAAGAACTGCTGTCTCATTTGTCCCGCCAAGGATTGGATTGTCCCAAATACCACAATCCAGCTGACTACAGTAAGGAACCCCTGTTTTTGCTATAACTCGTCAAGTATACCTTCTTTTTAACAAGCTCTTGCTCCTAAGTTTTGAACCAAGAATCATCCAAAACCCCTTTTCGCTTCTTTAGAAAAACAGGCAAATTATCGTTGACAATCATTCACTTGTAGCGGACGGAATCTATCAGTTTACCTTTTTCTTCCACTGCATGCTTTTTTTATAAGAACAACGAGGCTCAGATTGGCCAAAATTTAAGAACAGGCTGAGGCTCGGGCTTGATAGCTATTTTTTAAATCTTTACTCAAGTTCGATCTTAATCCGAAAAATTAAAGAATAAAGAAGAAATGCTTCGCATTTATAATCACTGGAAATTGTCTCGCGAAAATAACTCAGCAAAATCCACAATAAATCCGCGGGGATGAATTGATCAATTCGTTTTCCAATTCTTGTATTGCAAGACCTTAGGAGTAGTTTTTCTTCGATTCAAACACACACAAAACTAGAACAATTTGAGGGTCAAGTCGCCAAAAGATTTTAAAAGAACAATGAGCGTTGGCCAAATTTACTGGTTCTCAAAAAGCGTGTACGATAAACGATGACAATTTCTCTCGATAGTCATCGAGGTTGCTTCTGGGGAGTATGGAGACGAAGTCGTTGCAAGATTGCACAAAGCGTGGCAGATCGTCGTAGAAGAAGGATGGCAGAGAGATTCGTCTAGTGAAAGGTCGAGTTACAGATCCGGCAAGGCTTTGATGAGCACCGTTTTGCAACCTGACTGCACAGTTAAGAGTGTCAGCAAGGACGATCTTATTCACGCTGCCAGCCAGACAACACAGGTGAACGCCCTACTTCACTCTGTACTCTACCCGCCCCATCCCATATCGGAATTCAAGTACAAGCGCTTGTATGCTGTCAATTTTCTGAGCATTCATACAGAAAGATTCAAAACATATTTTGTTCCTAGTATATGCGCCAATTTTTAACTTTTAACCTAATCTACGAAGCGTAAAAATGTCTTCCATGCGATTCAGTTATTAAGACTGCATTGCAAGTTAAGCAAAAGTTGTATCCTCAACAATTTCATCATCATCATCATTTTCATCATCACCATCGCCATCGACATTTTCATCATCATGATCATCATCATTAACATCATCACCATCACCATCATCATCATCAGCAAATTATCACTTTTATCGTTATCTTTGCTACTCAATCTCGTTACATTATTATTTGTACTACCTTCATTTTAGGTACCTGTCATTATAAGCACTAACAGCCACAGTCTATCTAAGCACAGTAAGAAAGGTGCAAGGAATGTCTAAGAACTGAAGAAGTTTTCCTCTTTATAAACAAAAAACTAGCTAACTAACTTCCTTTCTTTTTCAGTTCATAGTGCTTTTCAAGCGGGCAGTGCTTTCCATTCTCCGCGACCGCGTGTTCACCCATCTAAGAATAGTTTCCATAGCAGCAGTCGGGCTTTTGATTGGTTTGCTGTACATGGGAATTGGTAACGATGGCAACAAGGTGTTCAACAACACCGGCTGCCTTTTCTTCTCTCTACTTTTCCTTATGTTCACGTCACTAATGCCGACCGTTCTTACATGTGAGTATGAGAAGTTAGGAAACACATAGTTTTAATTCGTAAATAGACATACGGTAGAAATCCGCATGGCCTAAATAAGTTCTTATATTAGATTCATAAGGGCATTACATGTAGCGACCAGTACAAATAAATATATTCACCAACGAAATGTAGAACAATTATATAGAACTTTATTTCATCACCAAGATCTACTACGATACAATAAAAACAAATTTGATTTGGGTAACAGATACAAGTTTAGATGCATAATAGTATTTGAATTATTTTGATAACATTGTTGACTACGTGCATGTAGTAATTTCTACGATACAATACTTAAATTTCAATTTAGTTTCTATGATACAATAATTACAAGTTTGATATAGGTTACTGATATAAATACAGGAGCATATTACATTAACACTATTTTTATGACATCGATGACTGCATACCAGTGGTATTTATACGATACAATCATTAAATTACATATTAGTTCTTACGATACAATAATTACAAGTTTGATTTGGGTTACTGCTGAAATCCAAACAAAAACAGGGAAAAACGAACACCGAGCTTGGCACTGATTGATGATCAGTAAAATTTACATCTTGAAACTCTGACCACTTGATAATCGAACCAGAACTTGAAAAGTTCGTAAACGAGGGGTCCTATTAAAACCTAGGAGGATGAAGAAATAATCGAAAAGTTGGTAAGCGTCCCGGGACGTTTATGTGGCACCTGAGAATAAATCCTAAGAATTCTGGAATATAGTTTGCATAAAGAATGATAGTTGCTTTATCAAAGAGTTCCATACTTTGCTCTTTAATTTCCCCTTCGTCCTTAACCCATGTGAATCCTCTATTTTAGTTCCGATGGAAAAACTTGTGTTTATCCGCGAACATCTCAACAACTGGTACAGCTTGAAATCCTACTATTTGGCAAAGACAATGGCAGACGTACCCTTTCAGGTCAGTAGCAAAGAATAAATTAAATAAATTAACTTTATTTACGTGTCAATGTGTTTAGCTTGAGGTAGCTAATTGGGGACACGTTTAAACAAATACGACTACAATCCCAACTGGTTGGAGACAGACCAGTCGGCTATTTACAAGCGTGGTAGATTTAACTCTGGGATCACCGAAGCCAAATCCTGTCAGTGGCCAGAGTGGGATTTGAACCCGGGACAACCGCATGCAAATCCGGCACCCTAACCACTGAGCCACGCTGCCTCTTCAACTACTCAGCACTAGTTAAGAAATCCCTCGATGTCGAGGTTAAAACGGTGCATATATGTTATATGCCGACCTGAAGGTCCATATGTTCAGATTGACCACGGGCAATATCGGAAAATACCGCCCGCTCACGGAAACCAATCAGGTTGCAGGATTCAATTCATGCATGCCAGAGGTTTGGAAGTGAGAGTTCAACTGACAAGGGCTCTGAAGAGCCGAAACATTTGATCACGAATACCCTTAAAACTGAGCAAGAAGATAAAAAAGACGTGGAAAAAAGATACCCAAAGAGGAATAAAGTTACCAGATTAGGATTAATGCACAGAAGGCTTTTACATCTTAAGTAATAAACCGAAAAGAGTATTAAAATTTTGTGTTGTATTTCATTTACCGGTTCGCAGTTTACCCTTTTGCACTTTATATCGTTTTGAAATTTATACCGTTTTGCAGTTTACCGTTTTGCATTTTAACGTTTTGCAACTTACCGTTTTTCAGTTTATCGTTTTGCAATTTACCGTTTGCAGTTTACCGTTTTTCAGTTTACCGCTTTGCAATTTACCGTTTGCAATTTACCGTTTTGCAGTTTACCGTTTTGCAGTTTACCGTTTTGCAATTTACCGTTTTGCAATTTACCGTTTTGCAGTTTACTGTTTTGCAGTTTACCGTTTTGCAGTTTACCGTTTAGTAGTTTACCGTTTTGAAATTTACCGTTTTGCATTTTACCGTTTAGTAGTTTACCGTTTTGCAGTTTACCGTTTTGCAACTTACTGTTTCGCAAAATAACATATACTGCCTGCTCGCACGCCCAATAAGAAATACTATACACTTAATGTATAGTCCCTAAGGAAACAGTGAGTTTCGTTTTCCCGGGAGTCCCGATGTTTCGCCAAGCCAAAGTTGCGGGAAACATCAGGACACGAAGGTAGAAAATCAAACTAACGTTTTCCCCAAGAAACTATACATTAAACAAAAACAAACAAAGATGGCGGCGGGTAACAACTCGGCAATTGTATCCCGGTCAGTGAATTCGATCAGGGGCACGTGACCAAGAATCAACCAATCACAATGCTGGTTTGTTGAGTGAAAGTTTCGGTATATAACAAAATTATTTATATCAATGTGTTTGATGGGTTTTTTTTCTACTTCAAGATTGCTTTAAATATTTCTTATCCAGCGCGATGACAGATCTATGGCTTTTACTTCATGAAAAGGACACAGGGATTTGAACCAATCAAAAGAAAGATAAAGCTTACCCCAACAAACTTTGTTTGATTATGTGTCCTCTGCACGAAGAAAATGCGAGATCTATTCAATTTTTCCCGGTGACCACTCAAAAACTCCTCCTGACAATGTACGCTTATTCAATACACAGGTGATTTTCCCCATTATCTATTGTACGATTGTATACTTCATGACGAACCAGCCGAGCGACGGGCTCAGATACACTCAGTTTGTAGCGATCACCGTACTCACCTGCTTGGTTGCTCAGTCGATTGGCTTGCTCATTGGAACAGTAGCTCCCAGTCTACCGGTAAGTTACCGCGGCTTTTTCTGACCGCGTGCACCTATACTCTTTTCTAGTAAGAACGGCTTTTGTAAGAATGTCACGGTTGAAGCTGGAAAAAAAAATTAAGAACGTACCTACTTTCAAAGGGTTTCGGTGCGACAGTGGCCGGAGTGATGACTCGTGCGCCTATATTCAAGACTTGGTTCTGTTGGGCTTTTGAAAAATTTTCCAAAGACGAAAATCAGGATCCTGTCCGTTCCGGTATAACAATGTGAACTTGGTCTATTAAGAGCAAAATTATAGACTTTGATTCAATTTAAAGTTTTAAACAAAACTTACTTGCCCAACTTGAGAGTATGCTCTTCCAGCACCAAGAACGTTATCTTTGGTGCATCTTTACTTTATTTTCCCTCGTGCAAGTTTCTTGCTTGTCAAGCTAGTACTATTCAAAAGTTACTGGGCTATCCATATGCGCCCGAAGGGGTACGCGTTTGTTCGGCCCATTGGGCAAGCGTTCATGTCGAGTCCTGCAGCCCTTGGCGTTGTCCAATGCAACATCTGCACCTTAGAACGAGCTATAACTAGCAATTTTTCCCTTGAGCGACGTGTTGGCGCGTCAGCGTGTTCGAGTCGTAAACCTAGGGTCGCAAGTTCAAACCCCGGTCAGACCACTGTGTTGCGTCCTTGAGCAAACTTTTCACCTGACTTTGTTCCAGTCGACTCAGCTGTATAAATGAGTACCAGTTCTGCTGGGGGTTAACCTGCGATAGATTAGTGTCCTGTCCAGGTGGAGTCAATGACTCTCATCTGTTCCACTGACGATATTGAAGCTGCCGACAGCAAGACTGTTTAACGACATTTGTAGTATGTTCTTGGAGTTAATACACTTAGTTGTCAGTTTATAACTTTATATTATTTTGTTTTTGTTCCACAGACGGCAGTATACGTGGCGCCAGTAACTGGAATTCCTGTTTTATTGTTCAGCGGTTTCTTTGTGAACTTTGACACTATTCCCAACTACATGCAGTGGTTGACGTATATATCCTACGCGCGTTACAGCTGGGAAGGGACGGTAGTTGCCATATATGGAAATAACCGTGGGCCTTTGGAATGCAAAACAAAGAGATGCATATTTCACAATAGCGAGGACGTTTTAAGCGCAATGGACGTTGAGGAAGATGCGCTCTTTTTAGATGGAGCAAAGATTTACTTCGATTGCGTCGTGTTAGCATTGTTTTTTGTGGCGTTAAGACTTGCGGGATATCTAGTTCTCAGATACAAAGTAAAATCATATCACTGAAGAATGCAGGGGTTTTGGAATACAAACAAGGCAAAGTGTATCGGTGTGAATCTTACAGGAAGCAGAAAACTGCCCGACTGATACTATGTATCGATTTTTTTTACTGAGATTCACTTCGCAGCTTTTCTCGCGGTCCATTTCCGCAATAAACTGACGTGTTTGTGTCTTGAGAAACATTACAAGTGTAAGAAAATTAATATTTAGAGAAGTTTGCAATTTTATGAGTGTAACTGTCTAGTTAGAACTTGAAAAGTTTACTGGTTTTTCCCTTTGAAAATTACTATTAATGTCGTCAAAAATTTATACAATTCTTCTTCATTCACTGTTCATTTACAATTGACCTTCAAGGATTTTCTTCGCAACGAACTTTGAAAATAATTATACACTGTTTCAACTTCTTTGAATTAAAAAAAATATTTTGGAGTATTGTTTGGCAAGGAAATAGGTTTTTCCAACAAATAACAGATAGACGGCTCGTGCACCAAATCGTAATTATACAATAAATTGGTCTAAATTCACAGCTATGCTTTAAGTAATTCGAATCGAACTCTGGTTTTTGAGGCAAATCGTTTTAGCTGGACTAAAATTTGGGTTCCTTTCACTTTGGGTTTGAGTTGAATTGCTACTAAAGTTCTTTGAAAGTTTTTAAAGCATTGAAAGTATTTTCTGATAATTCATTGTAAAAGATAAAATTGTAATGGTTGGTGTCAAAAACTCTTGGCTGATTTAGTATAGATAAGCATTTTAGATTCTTTGTACAAACAATTTTATAATTGAACCTTTTCTACTGCTTGGGAACACTGATTGTCAATATAAATTTATGATATAAAGATATAACATACACTGTAATTTATACACGCATTTATGGTCATGATAACTGTTTGCATACTTCACCGACAAAATAAAGTCTACTATGACTCACTTTCGCTTTGCTAATTTTTTAATGTTAAATATCCTCGATTTTACGATAACGTTCCCTTCTCCCGACAAAAAATACAATAAAACGTATGAAAAAGACCTCGATCTAACGATATTCGATGCAACGATATCCCCAATTTTGCGATGCAAAACCATTCTCCCAAGTATTAATTTGATCTTGATACAACAATATAACTGATTCATACTATCAACAAAAAGAAAAAAAAAACACAGATGTAAGAGAGAAAAGGAGAGGAAAGCAACGAACACGAAATCAGGAATACTTTTGAAAATTTGTAAGCCGAATAACTATGAAAGAACACACGCGACGCCATATTGAGCATTATGTTAATGCATGATTCAGTGATCAGCCTAAATTGCAGTACAGTACAGTGTTTGAAATAATTATGTATAATAAAATAAGCACTAATTGATATTGTTAGGCAGTGTACAAAAGTGATAACAAAAAAATCAATCTAACTCGACCTCAATACATCGATAATTTAAATAGCCTCGCCTTCATATCATAAAATCAAGGGTCTCTTTGCAAAGATACCTCGATTTTCAATACTTTTTTTTTCTCCTGAGGCATATCATAAAATTCATGTTCCACTGTATTAAACACTAGTAACTCTTGCGACAAGTTTTGTTTAAGCAAATATATGCATGTAATACACATATTAAAACATGCATGCATGTACAACATACAATTATTGTTTAGTTAGTATTGTTTAAGTATGGAAATGGTTGGTTTGAACTCATTAACATTTACATAAATACTTTTCTAACTTCCGTTTTGAGGGAGATAGTTTGTTTGAACTCATTTGCACAAATGATCCAATGATTTAACTTCCATTTTTATCTGGCTTCATTATGACAGTATTGTTATTTCGTCTCGGTCACATGTATTGACAAAATGACAGATATAAGACAGTGCTTCTGTACTTCAGGCTCTGTAGTACCTTACAGTTTGGCTTTGGTAAAACTAATCTGAACTAAAGGTGCAAACTAGATATGATACCACATCTGCAGTGGTTAAATTATCTGTGGTTACAGCGTGATGCAACAAAACATTGCCAGCAAAAGTTAACCATATTTTTTACTGTCATTCAAAATTGAGAGGTACATCATAGTTTTTAATAACTCTTGTTATATAATGGGCAGAACATACTATAAGCAAAGTTAAGTAGGTCAGCTGAAAACAGTTTTAAAATATGCTGTTCATTTTGTCAACCACTTCGCATTAGTTTCATAGTCTCCTTCACAGCCATTTGTCTCTTTTTACCATTCGGATTCCCCTCTCAGTCTCCTCTAGAGAGGGAAATGGGGCAAAAAAATGAATGACTGCGAAGGAGACTACATGTCTTGGGACGCAAGTCCTTAGTCAATTTTTGGTTCAGTTCTCTATCTTGTCCTTTAGTTTTAGACAGGGATTCTTTGATTAAACTAAGGAATACTAATAAATTATTTCGTGTAAGATACTTACCCATACCCATGCCATCCCATCCAGGTCAGTCCTTGATATTCCAATATTTTATGCAGCTTAACTGCAGAATATCTGGCCACTATGGTGCGTTCAATTTATTTATACTGCCCATTCTTCATTCTATAAAAATAGATGCAGTTTACAGTCAAGAACAAAAGATGGCACTAGATGGCAGGGTATTCTGCAGTTCTCCAAGAAGCCTATTTTATATATAATGCTGTATATGATCAATTAATTTAAAAGTAAAAATGATGATGAAATTGTTGCTAAGGCTTTTAACCAATTGTCTAAATTCCTGGATGATCACCCAGACTTAGGGCTTCAGATTAGCAGTGACTTTTAAAACATTTTTATGTTGCAAGAAAGAGAATATTTGTTTTTAACAAATGTGACCACAAGTCTTCTCAAGGCGGTAAGAACAAAAACAGAGCATTAGAGGAGCAACTGCAGTCAACCTAGTACTATCTTAAGCATCTACTACACTGCGAGGGGACTGGGTCATTCTGCACCTTCCCATCTCCCCTTTCTGAGACTAGACAAGAATGGCCGTGACAGATAAGGTGTGTTGTTCCGTCCGGTTGCCAGTGCCAACCGTCGAGTGTAATAACATTATTTGAGTTGTTTTGTTTTTAATAGGTATCAGCACAGTACACTAGCGGTGAAACACACTGAACTGGAACGGCAAAAATGGCGATGGCTCATAGTTGGGTTGCAACCCGAACCAAATACAATAAATTGACCCAAAGGCGAAATAGGAAACAACAATTAAAAACTTACTTCTGGTTTTATCTTCTAGAATATGCAACTCACAACTGAAGAATAAAACAACCATTTCCTAGCAAACTTCAACCAAATAATGACACTCGGCCCGCAAAATTTTCCAAAAAATGGCGGCAATAAGAAAAACTTCGTACCAGGCCACACGGCCCAGCAGGAAACCGAGGCTAGTCCCAGTTCTAACGCCGGTTTTGTTTTTTAGGCTAAACATGCTCTTACAAAATAAGAGAACAAGAGTCCAGGAAACAGTTAAGCACAAACTATTTTCCGTCAGTATCCACATTTTGAAAGTACACAAAAAAACGTGAACAACTTTAACTAAATCTGAACTAAACTGTTTCAACAATTTCTGAATCCTGGGGTTAGAGATCTAGTCTCTGTGGTGGTTTAGACAGCCTGTCTGGTCGCATTCCCGTTTCTACAGGTGGTGCATAGGAAGTTTGCTAAATGTTGCTTACTTTCTCCGGGGTGTCTTGGAATTGGAATTCTGAGACCTTGTTAACATAAAATAGACTTAAACATTGAGACAAAATGAGTTGAAATTCGATAGAGTATTGCCTTCAATATCTTTAAGTTCACAACAAAAGTTGTCTAATTGTAGTATTTGTTGAATAGTGAGCACAAACTAACATTTTTAAAAAAAACTATTTTTCAAAATTTTACAGGGGTTTCTCCTCTTTCTGGATCTTTAAAATGCATTTTTCCTCTGTACCCCCTTTGCCATCCCTGAGTACCCCCTTTGCCAACCCTCAGTAACCCATTTGCCAACACTCAGTAACCCCTTTGCCAACCCTCAGTAACCCCTTTGCAAACCCTCAGTACCCACTTTGCCAACCCTCAGTAACCCCTTTGCCAACCCTCAGTAACCCCTTTGCCAACCCTCAGTACCCCCTTTGCCAACCCTCAGTACCCCCTTTGCCAACCCTCAGTACCCCCTTTGCCAACCCTCAATACCCCCTTTGTCAACCCTCAGTTCCCTCTTTGCAAACCCTCAGTACCTTTTGTTTTAGTTCAGCAAGCCAAAATATACCCATGTAAAAACAATTTATGTAGCTAAAACACAAACAATAGCAAATTGAAATAAAACATTTTATTTACATAAATAAGGAACATGACAAAAATCGGTTTAAAATGCATCTACAGTTTCTCATTTGAACTTGTCATCTTTTCCACTCATAGAAGCATTGGCTCTCACTGTTAATTTCTGCTTATTTCATGTTATAATCCCTGCAGAAAAGAGATAACAAAAATTTGAAAACTTGTAGCATGCTATTAAAATACTATCTGTTATTATTTATGAATGTAAAAAAAGTTTGCAAAAAAAAATGAAAAATGAAGCCATTGTCACTCTCTGTCTGAGAAGCAGTTGAACTACCTCAGTAAAGATGACTATGGGCTCAAGAATTTTCAGAATAGTTATGAGCAATTGATTTAGGGTGATCGGAAAAGTAACATTTCTCTGTGAAACTGAACAAAAATCAACTGTGATCAAGGTAAAAAAATTTGAAACTTGTCACAACAGGGGTAATCTTCATTTCTGAGAATAAATCAGTGTGACCTTTATTGCCTTGAAACTTGACTATTTGGCTGATTTTGTCCTACGTTGTTCAATACTGATCATGATACAAAAGGGCAGGGGTGGAAACTAATGCCGGCCCGGCGGCCAATGGCCGGCAAATTCTACATCGGGCCGGTAGATTTCATGAAGCGCCGGCCCGACTGGCTGGTACGTCATGAGAAAATAAAAAAAGTTTAATTAATTCAATTAGATATTTTAGGACAACCTTTCAAAGCTTTTCTTCTTCAATAATAAGTCTTTGTTTACTTATTAGTTCAATAAATCAAATTCACTGTAAGACCAAACCAAATTAATTTGTTGGGGCACAGATCCGACCGACCCTAATTTTTCTCAAATAAAAAAAAATAATAAATGCGACTATTTTAGTCGTTAGTAGTTCTACTTGTCAACTTCTGTCTCACAATGTATTATTGAAAACGTTTAAATCAAATAGAAGATAAGTACCTTCGTATCAACTTCGTAAATAATAGTGTTTTTGTACAAACGGCCGTTCGTCGTAAAATTATAAGCTGCCAAAGTTGAGTACTCGCCGTGTTTTAAAAATCTTTAAAAGAAAACAGACATCGCGCCAGCATGTCCCTTGTACGCACCATTTAACTCTTCTAAATTGGTTTCGAAGAAATGACCAGTCTTCCAATATGTCTCCTTCTTAAAGATATCCGGACTGAGCAAGAGC
>JAOBAT010057766.1:0-26843 GCA_026413305.1 Hydrozoanthus tunicans | reverse complement strand
CCACCAGTCTATGACGTAACTACTACTATCAGGAGCAGATTGAGTATTCTAAGTAATCCGGAATCAGAATATATTATAAATGCATGACCCCCCCCCCAAGCCTTTGCAGACTTTCTCGATACCAGGGGACCGCTGACCCTATCCCTTTTCGGTCCGCATTACCGGGAGGCCAGACCGTTGACTAGAGAGTGTCGGCCATGTTTGTTAGAGACATTGAATTGTTGTGTTAGGCGTCTATTATTGGCTAATTCAAGTACACAGTTCCTTTTGTAAGTACTTTACAAACTAGCGGCGTTCCGATTTTAACTCCTATTTACGTTACTATGTATAATGGTCTTGTAATGTATTTTGCAGATTCGATCACTTCTGCATCGTTGGTTCAGTATTAAAAAACTGAATTTATCGTCGTCGAGGAGTAGTTCTTCATCTTTCTTTAAAAAGCTCTCTTTCTCCCCTCCAGACGTAAAGACGATGAAGCTAAACTTTAACGTGTAACTTGTAACTTTATTTGAATAGTACACGGTAAAAACATCAGGACCTAAAATTAGAATACAATTAAAATGTAAAACTTAAAGGTAATGAAAAAGAATATATGTATATATTTAACTATATCTGCCTTCTTTCCATGGATGCCGTGTATATAAAATAATTAGTAGTGAGAAAGAATTCCTTGCAGCCCAATTTGAAAGAGCTTTCGGATTCTGCTTGTTGAAGGCTAGTTGGCAAACTGGTCCATAAAGCTGCCCCGTTACACCTAAAGCTATTCTTTAAGTAGTTTGTGCCGGGAACGGAACAGCAAGTTTGTTTATGGAGTCCTAAAAGAGTATGGCCTGCTACGGTACACAAACTTCTGTTTAAGATAGTCAGGCGCGAAACCATGTAGAGATTTGTATACCAAAGTTGCCTTGTGGGACTCACGTCGGCGAGCAAGTGAACATCATTTCAGCTATTCAAATAGCGGTCCTGCATGCATCGGCATCAAAACTCGAACAGGTAAGAATCCTCGCTGCACTATTTGGAAGCTTTTGCAGTTTGGTAGCAATAGTTTCACCGCAATTAAGAACAACAATTTTCAAAACCTGTTTCTTTCATGTCTCTGAACATCAATTTGATACACGACAATGCAGACAAACACGAAGGTTTTTTAACTATCAGCGATCTTCGCAAACTAGAGAAGATTTCTCTGAAATCAAGGACAACTGAAGAAGTTCAGGGACATGAACGAAACATATTTTGCAAACTGAAAAATCTTCTTCTTTACTTTAAATGTCTAACAAGTCTGCTTCTTTTACGTTCTACATCAATCAAAGTTGAGGTGGTTTCAGTGATACAGGTGGGTTCATTTATCATCTGGTTAAGACCATAGACACCAGTCTGCAACTTCCCTCAGTAGACGGGTGTTGTATCCGTATTAAAGATCATATTACAATTAATTTTAAATTCTCTACACCCATAGAGTCAAGCTTAAAAAGGCAAAGCGTCCTGTACCGAAAGTACTCTTTGTCAACGGTTGTATCATTATGAATATAAATTTTGAAAATCGATGATCAAAACGCCAGATGAACAAAAATTACTAGTGCTATTAAACGTGCTATTTAGCGTTTACGGTTTTCCTATACCTGAAAAGGACCGAACAAGGCTTAATACGATGGATTCTATATTAGCCTAGTGATTCTAACATAAATGAATGGCAGCCAAGAACGTCTTCCACGTTTAGAGAAAAGCACTGTTATTGCTACAGCCGGACCAGACAGTTCTAACTAATCCTACTTATTATGCGAGCCGACGGAGGATGGCTCATAACTTGGAACAAACTATTGAAAAATTGAATAGCCTTAATCCAGGATTTATTACCGTGATAAGCAATATAAGCAACACTTTTTTCAGAAATAACCTAAGATTGACATAATAAAAGTTTGAACAGCTCTATCCTGCGCGCTGTCTTTGCAATTGATAATCGAAAAGAAAAATGGTCAGCGTGCATAAGCAAAAGGTTCGATATTCCTTTCAGAAGACTCTAATGGATCAGAAACCCACGTGGTTTTACCTTGTCTTATACGAAGTTTTTGTCGCAATCCGGAGAAACTCCAGCTAAATGGTATCAAATGAAAGGTTATAAGAAGTTGTTTAAAGAAGTCAGCGATTCGTCCTTCAACACCGCGACATGATTATAGATGTTCCGTTGCTAAAAACATGGATCAACAGACAGACAAGACAGACTTGAAGATAGGTAAGTAGGTAGGGTAGATACATTCTAATTGCTTTTTGCCATGTGTGGTCGTGATAAGTATAGTTCAAAATTTCTCGTAGGGTCGCACTAAGTTTAACCTGAAATTTGTATTCAAAATTTTCTTGCATGTGGGGTCGCGACAAATGTGATTGGAAATTTCAGATCACAGGTTGCTAGGTGGGGTCGCAATAAGTGTGAATGGAAATTTCTATTTATCAAGTTTTTCTATGTATAGGGCCGCGATAAATGTGACTGGAAACTTCTGATCACGTTCTACCATTTAGGATCGTGTAACCGATTAAGAGTGACGGGAAATTTCCGATAACATGCATTTTGCCGTGCAGAATTGCTACAGAGGTGATCAGAAATTAAATTTCTATTCACAAATTATAATTATTAATTTTACTTTGTAGATAATCGACTGCGACTTTTTTGCGGGAACATAAAAAAAGTTGATTGGAAAATTGGATCGATGAAAATTAATTAATGTTATTTCTTAGCAAATCAATTTACGCTTTCAGAATCAGTATAAGACTCAGTTCAGCAAACGCGTGATAGTTTCTCATCAAGGCCTTTTCATTGCACCTTTAATTTCAAGAGCTTAAGATGAATTTAAAAAATTAGTTGTTGATGACGTGACTGTTGGGTGTCATGTCAGATGGGTAATTGTGTATAGTTATCGTACAACCGCTTGAAAGCGGAATATTCAGTAAGACCAAAACTTTTAGTGCTTATTTCTTTTTCTTTTTACTCTGAACTGTGTGGCGAGTAACTTCGCACTGTTTTGTTGATAATTATCGCACAGAAAGAGAATGCTATTTCCAAAAAACACCAAAGTTGTGACAAAGTTTCGAATAACGGTGTTCAAAGATCATACAATATCATTACGATGATTTGCGCTAGCTAATTCATGAAATTAAGTAGAAATGTTTCAGATGTCAACACGCGCGATTGAGCAAATAACAACAAAAACAAATTTGTACAAATCGACCGTCCTTTTTTTGACAGGATGGTTTTGTTAATAAACCCAACTTACAACAGAATTTGAAAGTATGAAGGTGAATGAAATGAATCAATGCCTCTCGAAGCTTTGCGTTTCCGTTAGGAGAAAAGACAGAACGTTTTAAAAAAGAACAAGTTTGCTGTCAGTACGAGCGGCTCTCGATCGTAATCTCAAGTAGACATTGCACATTAAGAAATTCTTACTGCAATAACCAATTGTTTAGTTGGTTCACTTAGACCCTACCTGAAACAACTTGTCAATGAGGAAAAATTCAAACAACAAAAGCAGTTTCATCGCGTTTTAGCACAGAATCCACAGTTCCTTCGAGCGATCGACCATGCACTTAGCACTTAATGTTGTCAACTAGCTCCAATGACCTGAATCCGGGAGCAATTCTTCCTCTGGATTTTTCCTGAATAGCTCATTTACATTCAATGTGAATGTAAACAATTGGGTCTAATTTTTCTGCTTGAACTTGCCGCTAATTGTAAAAATCTTTTAGCTACATTTGCGTCGGTTGTTTTTAAGCACAAACCGTTGAAAATGTGCTCACTTTGCTTTTCAAATGATCGCGCTGCTATAGCTGCTGTGCAATGGCGCATTGTAATTTGAATTAACAAAAATACAAAACACAACTGAGTTTTCTATTTCTCGCTTGGCTCTTTTTTCCCTTTAATTTAACGTCAGGCTTAGTGAGTATCTAAATCACCAGACATATTTCACTTCGCCTTCGGCGAATAATTGTTGATTAGCGATCTTAAAGGTTTAGTAAGCGCCACTAACAGCCGCGCGTATGAATAGTTCTATCAGCTTTAGCCACCTTACTATTACAGAGCCGGTTGATACTAACATCCATATGAGGCGTACAAACTCCGCGGGTCCTTAATTCACCTTAAGTCGCGGTCAGTTTTGCTTACCAAATACTGAAACATGCATGTAACTCCGGTAGGGAAGTGGCTGTCTTGCAAAATCATGCATAGATGTCATATTTTCGTGTCTTCCCTCCCTAACATTAGTTGGGTAATAACATTTTCACAGTAGGGAAAATTTCTAGATTTAACAGACTGCGACTTAAGGCAATTTAAGGACAAATAATCTGAAAAGTGACTGTGACTTAGCGCGACTTAAGGCAACTTAAGGCGATTTAAGGGAATTTGGTAAAAAAAAAATTGACCGCGACTTAAAGGCGACTTTAGGACCCGGAGTGGGCCTTTGTTTACCACAGCGTCCGTTTCGAACTACAAAATTAATCCCTCGCAAGTAAAGTTATTGTTCAGTTGCAAACAGTTTCAAAAGACCTATATTGGCCATACAGGTAGGTGATTCACTTTGTCTTTGAGTTCAACTTTGATCTCAATTTTGAAAATGGCCTTGTTTACCACAGGGTGCATTTCAAAATAAAATCCCCCGACTTTATGCAGTGATTTTTAATTGTGACCATGACTTTGTCTACTATCACTCGTGTATTCGTATTTATGTAGGTGAATTGTGATAAATCTTCTCCCTCGTGGTCTGTGGAACGTCATCACGTGATACTGACTTGTTTTAGCTAGGTTCTTTTAAGACCTTTTAAACTTTCGGAAAACTTCAGAAGCCATACAATCGCTCAATTTTGGGGCGCCAAGTAATTTTGCTCTGAATCCGGGCTCTGAATTGAGAAAAATTATCCCCTTTGATTTCCATGCATTCTGGCAATCAAGTCGAAGTAATGTTGCCTCTGTTAAGATATTTAAGAAATTTTGAGGCTAAAGTTCCCAAAATATTTTTATTTTATATTTTTATTTGGCTTTAGCTCAGGTAGTCCTTCCTATGATCTGACTGTAGTTTTTGTCGGAAGAGTAGCTGGTTTTCCAAACTACAATCCCAAACGTCCACTAACAGCCCTGGTCAGAGCAGGGAGCGAATGTTACATGTACGTACAATTCTGGCAAAAGCTAGTTACAAAAGCAAGATGCATCTTATTTTATCACATTCACAAAGATCCACGCTTTTAAGAACAATAGACGTTGATTAGCTATTGACAAGTATTAAACCACGTGCGGATGTAAGAGACCGCTTTTGCAATGTCACACTACTGAAGCAAAGGATAACTTGAAATTTGTAGTATACATTTTTTTCAAGATTGATAGTGTATTTGCGAGCTGAGTTACACAATTAAACAGAGCATGTACATGATTATAATGACACTCGATTTTAACATACAAGCAGACACGGCAATGTTTCATCAAAACTCTCTAGAGAAGTCTCTATAGAGAACTCTATAGAAAAGTTACAAAAATGTTTTCCATTTCAACACTTTGCACTGATATTCCCGTAAGCTCAGGTTTCCGATGCCTAAATAGCTGTATGCAACTCAAGCTCAAATATTGACCACTAATTAATTTCATCTAAGTATCCGTTGAATAGAGAAACATATTCAAATAACTGCCAGTTGAACGTAAAATTTGATTCTTGTAGATCATTAGAGTTTAAGATGAAACTTTACGTGTTGCAGATGTTCATAGTAATGTAAAAGTAATGAAAAATTAAATGTGGAATACTTTCATGACATCTTAAAACAAGTGTGTATAGTTATACAATGTTTTCAGTTCGTCAATGAAGCTCTATTAATTTACAGGACCTGTTTGTGCAGGTGAAATAAAAGATATTTACATATAATAATTTAACTTTCTGCTCAGAAAACTGAAGAAACGATGCAAGATATTAGCGCCTTTCAGATAACTTTTGTTCAAAGATTTGTTTTACATTTTTCCATTCCCATTGCAACTTTATTTTGTTGATGTAAACAAGAGACATTTTGATTCGCCACTGGCTGGTTGTAGCTATATTTTACCAGCAGAACCAACGGAAAATAAAGAAACACAAGAATCTTCAGAAAAGAATTCATTGGCGGTTTCAGAACCAAAATCTTTTAATCTAGGAGGAATTATGGAGTATGCATTTCTCCAAGAATAAATTTAAATCTCGTAGATTTGACTAACAGTTGTTTTGTTCATCCCACACGAAAACATATTTTTCAACCCCCCAAAAAATAGAGAATTTACACCATTTTTGAAAGGATTTAAAATTTTTTAAATCAGTGGAGATTAGCTTGTCGGAACAAGGGTTCTTCAAAAAGTGAATTTCCTGCCAAATTACACCTGTAGCTAGCCAGACAATGAAGTAGTAATTGGACCATCTTGACAGATGCTAAAAATTTGATGTGCTTTGAAAAAAAAACTTAAATTTGAATTAAAAGCTAAGTTAACATGTATTTCAACTTCGTTTTATCTGCTCCGTTCGAAAACTTTGAAAACCACAAACTTATAGAAGCTCTTTCTATGGGTTTTATGCTGGAATAACGGTTGTTTTCATGCGAAATTAGGATGGTTTGGGACTACAGTTTTTCGTGCGTGCAAAGTGAGAAATTGTACGATGCGCGCGCACAAGGCTGTTGAAAGCGTGGGAAATGCTGTTTAATTGCCAGAAAAAACATTTCAAAAAGAAAGTGTAAAGTTCTAACGTAAACATGTTGTTATATCAAGGTAAAACATTTCGCCCTAACCTTTTCGGCGAAAACATCGTTTTTGCATGAGAAAGAAAGTGAGAAGTTGAAAAAAAAACGCGCCGAAAGAATTTTTCACCAGAGATACTCGTACACTAGAGCTGCATGCAGGTACTGACCGGATATTGACTAAAAGATTCATTTCCAAAAAGGTGAGGAAATGGAGTTCGCTGGTTAAAATTAAGGCCCAGTGAAATAATGTTGCTAGATTAAGCGTAAAACGTTGTTTTGTTTTGTCGAAGACAAAATACTAGCTTCAATGTGAGAAGAAATCTTTGCATTTCTTCTCTAAAGAGCGCGCGTGGGACAATGCTTTCAAGTGTTTTAAGTTAATTCGTTAGCTTTGTAAAACCTATCATTAGAACTGGTTGTTTTGGTTTTACAGCCTTAAAAAGTGTTTCCAAAGATGTAACACAAATCAAAAGGAGATTATAGTTTTGGCTAGATTTTTCATTCACTATCGGAGAAGCGAACAAGAATAGAATTTTCACGTTTTTCTAAAACGAATTACTTAACAGGCTATACACGGCTTACATATTTGACATCTTAGATGTCTGAAACCACGTCTATAAACTTTATACATATCGTAACTAACACGGCAAACAAACAAGGGGGCTTCGGCTATGTCTATCGTTAAATCGTTTATCTGCCGGACGGCCGGCCTTCCAAGACGTCTAAACTTTCCTTTTAATCTAATGATCTTGAATGGTGGAAACGCTGAACCAGTAAACAACATGGCGGCCGGGAAGAAATTCTATTCATTCGTTTATTCTAAACACAACCTGCAAGTAAGCTGAAAAAGCCTATAACTAACGCTAGTTACGCTTATATTCTTGTAATCACGTCGAAGTAGACTATTAGTAAAAATCTTGGTGAAAAACACCGTCGGAAAAACCTTTTTCAGTTGTCTGAAACAATTTCTCGCACGCAAGTGATTCCTTTCAAGCAAGAGACACTGAGCTCTGTTAACGTTATTAAACAAACAAATCAACAAAGTTTTTTCAATTATTTGCTTGTTTTAAATTTTGATCTATGAAGTTTTTGAGAACTGGTGCTTCGTACTTAAAACTAAAAGGCCTTCGGCGGAGCTGAAACTCTAAACTTCAGACGGAGAAATTTTTAAACTATCGACTATAAATTTACCGAAACTCGCTGAGCAGTTTGTAAATACCGCATTTTTTTTTTCAAAATAAGTCCCTACGTGTTGATTTGTAAATTAGTTTAGTATCATAGAGCACATCCACAGTTTTACAGCAACAACCAATCGAGCAACTTAAATAACATTGATTGATAAGGCGTAACAACCGCCAAAGCATACGCTTGGGAACACAAATTATAATAAAAACTGTTTTAAATTTATTTTTGAGAGATTTATTTCAGCTTCCAATTCAAGATGATGGCCCAAAATGCTTTTGTCTTGTTGCTAGGTTCTTTACTAAGGCAACTTGTTCTTTAACTTCTGAATAAACCTACAAAATTAGTGTGTTTTGCTTACTCGTGTATTGCCCAGCAACCTTCAGACCGAGCTGAATTAAGAGAAATATATAATTAATGTCAAACCGTTGAGATCGGCTTAAAATACTCTGTACTTGAGTTTCTGGGCTTCCAACCGTCGTAAGAGAGTTAAAATGTTAATACAAATATAAATAAATATATTTAAACGTATCTAGATTTATATATAGGTTTAATCAAAGGAACAACTGGCTTTCCAAAGGCGCCGCCGCTCGGAGTTCTGCAAGCATGCGCATGTGTGCTTTATCGAGCTGTTCAAGCTATTTTAACCTACAACCTACACAAAGAAGTTAAACTAGTTCAGAGGCATTGTAAAAAGCCATGCTTATACAAAGATTTCTTTACCTAATCTTGATTCAAAACTATATATTTTTGTATCACAAATGTCAAACTGGAATGATGTCTTCCCAGGTCAAATGAATAAGTTAAAACAAAAGTGAGCCAATCATTGAACTAAACTGCGCCTATATTCAACAACATTCAATGGTCCTCTTTTATACAGAATTAGAGCAATTATTGGCTTTCCAACTTAGCTACCGCTATTAAGAAAGATCTTGAAGATACGGCTTGTCTGCCATACGGTATAAAAATCGTAGTTTTGAATCCAAGATGAGTCGGCAAACTTCTGAGGCACACCTGTTTAAATTGAGAAAAAAACTAAGTCTTAGGTACTGCAATACATCAATTTGGAAACTGATTGTTAGGCGAGTGTATTCTTGATCAATTTATCCACTGATTGTAAGGAACAACCTTCAGGGTAGTGTTTAATTCGAAGCAATGATAATGATTAAAAGAACAAAATATTGCGAACCATTTTTTTGTTAAAGCTAAAAAAATTGCTCAATCGAGCCCTAAGCCTCGGATTTTTCTTAAATTGTTCTTAAATTTTGGCCAATCTGAGCCTCGTTGTTCATATAAAGTTGTTCTTATTTGAAAAAAAAGCATGTATAAGGATTGAAATATTTTGATAGGTAAATTATTGTCGCCGTGAGGTGATAGGAAAAGCTGACGTTTCGAGCGTTAGCCCTTCGTCCAGCATCTGTGATGCTCAGACAAATTAACTTTAAGGCTAACGTTCGAAACGCCAGCTTTTCCTATCATCTCACAGCGATGATAATTTATCTGTCACATAATATTTCAATCCTTATTTCTACAATACTATTGTAGAATTGAGAAAGCCCGAACGGGCGAAACGTAACGTCTGTACCAGAAAATAATGAAACATTAGATAAGTAAGAAGTTGGATTCAAAACTATATTTATATGCAAGCATACAAATCTTTTTATATCAGCATTGCAAGTAATCAATTTTAAACGCCCGTCGCCCGTTATCTCACCTTTAGAAAGACCTAACAAAAACAGAGATGTTATCATGAATGACCCGTTAATAAAAATTAAAACGACTGAAAAAAGAATTTTTTTACTGGTTACCATCTAAACATGATTCTTAATTTATTCAAATAATTTATAATAGTTAATCAAGTTTAGTTTGAGAATGTTGAGGTAGTTGCAAACCCAATAGAGAAAATCATTGGAAAAGCAGTCAAAATAATTCAGAAATGTAAATATTTTTCGAGCGACCAAAAATATTTTTTTTGGCGTTTTACACGAGCATTTCCGACCACTAATGTATATGGCTTTCCTTTTTTTTCGACGTTTTCACAGTAACAAAACTAATAAACTCTGTGATAAAATTGATCATTAGCGGAGTTTGTGATATAAGCTATACAGAGACGAGCAAAAAAAATTAGTTATGAAGGCGTTGCGTGTAGAATTAAAGCGTTTAGTTTGTCAATATTGGCTCTTTATGAAGAGTTTGAATAAGAAATTATAGCTGGTGAATTCTCTTTTCCTGTGCGTCCTATGCTTTGTGAAATGCAATAAGCAAATGTAATTTAATTTGGCAATAAGATAATTAAAAGTTAGAAAAAAAATACTGGCAGTCTTTCAGAGTAAAATACATTGAAGTCGGTTGATTCACCATGTAGTTTTCACTATTTGATTTTCTAGACAAGTATAGTCCAGTCCAGTTCCAAACTTTAAACACCGTGAAAAACTGATTGCAATATTTTACTTTTGGTTAAAGTCATTCTAAGGTACTTTTTTGTGCAATATACTTTCATAAAGCAGAAAACTGAAAAATTTAAGTATTTAAGCATTGCTTATCTTCAACATACAGTATCCGCAGTGTAGATATATGTCAAACGCTTTGGGAGCCATGTCCACATGAAAAGACCAGACTGTTCCTTTGTTGTGCAAATTAATCTTGTTATAATCCACTTTGATTTTTTTCAGTAGTTTGCAGTAAATGACAGACACGCACGAAAATAAGCTTGGCCAATAGATCAAACACGTGTCTGTTTCTTACAATTTAATCTCTGAGTGCACTATTTAAACGGAATGGGGAAGAATGCGACTTCATCTGCACTTCCTTCTAACCCTGAAAACACAAGCAGCATCACTGCCACGCAGTCAGATAATTCGTTCTGCATTGCAGCAGTTGTTCGAATGTCAACAAACAAGTAGTAGTTTCTTTCAAGATACAAAACTGAACAGTCAACGAGCATTTGTCAACACTCGATCTGAAAACGTTCGAGTGGTACACAGCAGACTAGCTTTGATCCTCGACACTCTTGAAAGGTTGTCTTCTTTGCAGGTAATCTCACTGTACCAACTTCTTTGAGTTGTAAACTAAACTCTTCTATCACACATGAATGCATTACACTACGTAAATTGAAGCAGTTTAGCATTATTTAAATGCTACTATGCTGTTTGTTCACGAAGATTTCTACGATAAGGCGTTTGAGATTTGTAAAAAAAGTATCAAGTTGAAATTCAAAAGTCTCCGTTGAGAATGCTAAACAATTCCCTTGTACATTTTGACTTCGGGATTTGTTCTTCGAACTAAGTATTCCATTGAATGCTTGTACTCTCCTTGACCGTTTAAATAGGCCAGTCCGCATTAACATCTAAATTCCTAAGATATTTCATTTGGTAATGACAATACTGAAAGAACAAGTCATACAGTCGTCTTAGAATGACGAGAAGTACCCCTTAAGCTAATAATTAAAAAGAGTGTAGTCTCGCTGAGAGAGCCTACAGAAAGCTGACATTTAGCGTGTTACTTGAAGAAATGTTGATATTTTACGTCTTTAGCCGAGAAGCTAGCATTTAATTGTATCGTGACGTTTTAATACGGAGTGCATGCAAAATGTTCTTCCATGTTGCGAAGTTTGTTGTGTACATGTTTACAAAATGTTAGATGAACGCGAGAAAGTAGCACCGTGAATGTCATAACAGTTGAAGAAATACTGCATGAGGAACGACTAAATTATATTGTCTTTGAAAGGAAGCCTATGTTTGACAAAATTGTATTTACTTTTCCATTAGACTTTAATTGTTAAAACAAATGATTATAATTTAATATTTGTAATTAAAGCAAATATTTATAAACATATATTTGTATATAAACAGTATATTTATAAACAATATATAAATGTTCACTGCCACAGTTTCGTGTGGCTATTTTAGGCAAGCAGTAAATTTGTGTATAGTTATAAGTTGAAATTAATTAAAAAACATGTTAAAAAAAATCTATGCTGCATTCAGTTAGAATACTGGATCAAACTTCAGAGGAGACGTTTTGCAGAAACCAAGTTGACACAACAAAAAGACCTTACCGTGCATGATAACATACACAGAGTTTATCAGTTTTAACCGTTTGGGCGAGTTTAGCAGTCAACATGATTTTAATTCTCTCACAGTATTTGCGATTAAGTTTTAAAAGGCAAAACGTAACAGTGACACGCGCTATTAAAAGGATTTCTCCTCCGAATTTGACCAAGTGTGAGTCTAATAAATTTCTAGATCTCTGTGAACGATAAAAGCAACAAAACTCATATAACCTCTAAAATTTCGAATTTTATCGTAATACGTTAAGAAATCGTTGAAATTTCAGGGAAAGTTGTACATTTCACACCTATAGATTTTGCTCTTAGCTTTGGCAAACTGTGTGTTTTGTCGAGATTTCGAAGGTTGTCTCAGTTGCCACTACTGTATATTATGTTTCGTTGTTGGCGAATTTCAGCTGACGTAGTGTTTATAAACAAAACTTTTCAAATCCAATTATATAAAAACCTTCGGGACCTAAAACAAAGAAACCTTTTCTCAAATTATACCAATCAAGTAACAGTTGAGTCATTAAAAACAATGACTCAATCACGCCTATAATTTCTTTCTGTTTGAAACAGAAATCAACCTTCAAAACTCGTGATCTGGAAGTGATTAGTTATTCTATCCATATGTTACATAAAACAGTTTTACACATAAATGGTCCATTTAGTTCATGCTGTGTCTCTTCGGAGGTTGAGTGACAAGTAAGGCCGTGGTCACACTTGCACCTCTGAACCATACCTAGCACGATTTTTCCGAAAGTTTACTTTCGTTGTGCTTGGCTGAACGCGTGCGAGCAACTGATGAATGCCGGACGTTTTTAATACCATATCACATAAATTATACCTCGGAGCATACAGCATTGAAAATGAGCAAACGTTTATTTTTATCCTCTTCATATCCTTGATTCGGCGATCCTATTTATTAAGGAAAATTAAAAGCGAATTAGGCGAATACTTTTAAAACCCACCTGTGTCAAGTTTATAGTTTAGAGGTTCCGTTAGGAATAAATTATCTGATTAAGTTCATCTGATAAACAGAATTATCACCTTCATTGTGCATAGCACGCAGCAAGTCACTATTGAAGCAGACGTCGGCCTCTGTGAAGTACTAACGAACGCTAAAAAATACTACGGTGCCGACGTAAGGTTCAAGTACGGTTGAAGCTACGCTTGAAGCGTGCTACGTACGCTAAAAGTGGCAATTCTGTCAATCAGATGAACTTAATGAGACAATGGTTGTTTATCATTTACCAAAAAAATTTGCAAATTTCAGTTGGAATGTAAATGGTAAGACTATTTGGATTTGCCCGACCGAAAATTTCCAAAAATAAACGGAACTTCTGGAAAGGTAATCGACCAAAATTCCCAACCGGAATTGTGTTTACCATTTGTTGCTCTCAACCAGTTCCAAGCCCTACTCCAGTTTTTAAGCGTTTTATGTGTTAGGTAGTTGGCTGGCTGCAGCGGTTTGCAAGTTTATTGAATATTTCAATTCAATTCAAATTTACATAACACATAAGGAAGATGCATTAATGTGCCGATTATCTGAAATAACCATAAGGGCTAAACGAGTCAGGTAGCCAGTAACTACAGTAATTAATCTAAATGAGTCGGTACGACGGAGCTTGAGCCACAACCTCTATTATCAACAACTCTTTTTGAATCCCTTTCATGAAGGTTGCTATGGATATCATCAAGTGCAATTCTTCATCGTTCTCATTTAATACTTCGTTAAATGAAGAAATTGCAACCTCGTTAAATAACATCATTTCTGCCGCCTTCTTGCTTTGTTCCAAATATTGTGCCCACTGCACGGTAAGTTTGCCAAACACCAAACGGCCATTCAAACTCTCTTCTTAACAGAAACAGCAGCTCGTAGAAAGGTTTCTTGTTTCCTTATCCCAGGTGCGACAAGCTCAACAATTTTCATAAAAGTTGCTTTTTTCATTCTAAAATGACGCTTCCAGTAAAACTGCATGTCGTCCCGTGTCAAGAGTGTTTCAAACCACAGCTGGTTCCTAGAAATCGTCGAATATGTGGAACATTTTCTTGGAATTCTTTTTCTGTAATTGCAGCCATAGTTTAAGCTGGCAACAGAGAAAGTTGTTGTCGCCTACGAACCTGCATTCTTCTCAGCGTAGTGAACCCAGTTAAATTATGTCTCCTTCGCTTAATTCGATTTTCCCTCAATAAAGCGACTCGTCGAGTTAGGAAAAATTATAACGAAAAAAAATGTTCGCTTCTTCTGATCTTCCATGATTTTTATAACATCTGACACACTAATGACAGCTCCAAAGCTAATGATCATTTGCACGTGTGTTCAGCCAAGCACGACTAACGTAAACGTATGAAATCTGTGGTCACACTGAAAGTTTACTTTAAGCAGACGGTAACTATGACAATAAGGTAAAGCATGCATTCGCTGGGCCAAGTGTGAGGTGTGGTGTGTGAGATATGGTGACGAGCGCCTGGCACAAGCTTTTATAACACAGGTCCTTGTTTAAGCGTCATCCTAAACTGGAGTTGTTTATATATAACATAATAAATGAAATAAAACGTTTTTATAAAAGTTATTTTTGATAATTTTTAACCAACACTGAATGTAACTGACTCTCCCGTTTTTTTTCCTTTGTTTCAAAAATGGAGTTTCAAAAATTGCCAAAATTAGCTGCACATTTTTCTGCATGTTGAAATTGCAAAAATACCATGACTAGTCAAGCAAGGAAGTTTTATGCCAAGTGCAAACTATATCGCATCTTCAAAAACTATTTCATGATCATCTTTCGTGCACTTTTGACAATCATATTATAGGCATATTATATTGAATTAGACTGTGAGTTCTAGCCATATATTGCTTGGTATTAATCTCTATAACAAGAGTTATAAAATATATAAAACGAAGACTGAAAAAAGGGATTTTTATTTAATAGTGTTCTCGATACAAACTTGCTGAAATCGAGAAAATGGTGCCACGAAAATTAAGGTTTCGTATTAGTAGCGCATTTTCTCTATTCTTCGAGTCTCGTCATAAAAACTATAGCAACGCTCCTATGCTCTTTAAGCAAACTTTTTTTTTGTTTTCAACTTCCATGAAAATTCTTAACAATTTTCAAAAACAGCTGGCATAACCGGCGCCCTCCATTGTTAATCATATAGAACTTTAAGAGATGGCAAAAATACCTTGGATTCAAGTTTAAAATTTTACAATTAATGGGGTTCACTAAGATATACAAAGTTGAATAAATTTAGTTATAGTTTTGGTTTAGTCGGCGGCGCTGTGGCCGAGCGGTTAGCATGCTCGACTCGAAATCCTATGCTCCGGCAAGTTGGAGCCCCGGTCAGACCACTGTGTTGTGTTCTCATCGAGCAAGACTCTTTATCTGACTTGTTCCAGCCAACTCAGCTCTACAAATCAGCACCAGTTTTGCTGGGGGCTAACCTGCGATAGACTTAAGTGTCCTGTCCATGCAGGGAGTGTCAAAGACTCTCATCCACTTAACACTACAGAAACCGGAGATAAGCGCCGGCCCTATGAGCCACTTGGTTCGTGAAAGGATTTACCTTAAATATCTCGAGCTTGTTTACTTCTTTTTTGGCATTGTTTTTAATTCATAAGTTGTTTTTCGTTGAAACCGGGTGATGATAAAAGCAAAAACGGATTCCCGGATGTAGCGCGTACCGACAGAATTTGTAGTTCCTGCCAAAGGAATCAGCCAATCATGGTTGACCGTTAAACAAGTCATGTAATAATCAAGTAAGGAAATAAATAAACAGATAACAAAAATTTTCTCGGAATACATTGTGAATTGTCTCAGAATCGTGCCTACAAACGGACGCACGGAGAGACGGCTGTATAACTTTCGGTACTAGCAGATGCTCTTATGCTCAAGATATATTTCAGTCAAGATATCTTTTGAAGATCGACGTGTTTATTTTCTTCTGCTTATTTCTATGTTAATATGTGATACTAGTATGGTTTTATGTTATCACTTGCGATATTTCGTGGATCTTTATGAAACCCCACAGCGAAGTTGCATATATTATTAAGGAATAGTATATGTGACGTGACCGCGGCCAAACCAAAGAAATTCATAACATTTACAAAATATGGTGCAGCAACTGTAACAAAACACAGTCAAAAGCTGAAATCTGGGAATGACATAACGAAAAAGAAACTGTCAAAGACTCCAGGAGCAAACAGTATCGAAGGCTTTATAATTATGCTGACTTTGTGTTCCTAATTTCAAAAATATGAATAGATAGAACGAGATAAATTAGAATGAAGAATAAGGCATGATTTGATCTACGCATCACCATGACTGTTCCTTCTATGCAAATTTCTCGTTATCCCATGCTGTGAACTTAAACGAATCAAAAGCTTGCATAGCAGCAGCTGAATATGATAAAAGGAAATAACAAAAGTGTTTACGAAGTGACATTCTGAAAATTTTACTGCATCAGTGCATGTTTCTAGGTAGAAAAGCTGATTGAATGGTTTTCGTTCGGCATGTTGGCTTTTGTAAAGAGGGTCATAATCTAACAGGTACGGCTATCAAAATATGTCATTCTTACACGCAAACTTATCAATCGTTCTAGAACTTTTGATCTGTTGTCTCAAACTTATTCATTATATACGAAGGTTACGTTAGAGCGACATGAACTTTGTGCTATGGCATGGAGATTTGTTTGTCTGTGTTTGTTTTCTTGTTTGACCTCGCTCATGTTCCTCCAATTCGATGAATACATTTGTAGAAATGTGACAGAAATTTATTTAGCACTTTGTAAAAGTTATCTATCATTTTGTGCACTAAACGTGACGCAGAGTCAAGCTACAACAGCTTTTCGCATGGGCGCACAACAACAAATATTGACATTGCACTGACTACAGAATCACAGAAACCATTATGTCACGAAATGGTTGGCCGGAGAGCCAGAAAATAAACTAGACATCTTGAAAATACCACGGAAAATGGCAAAAAATGGGTTGGAAAAAAAGTTATAAAATGAGAGGAAAAAAAAAAAAGAAGACGAAGAAGAAGAAGAAGAAGATTAAGAAAAAGGGAAGAAAAGAAAAACAAAAAGTTGTTTTTTAGATTAACAGTTATACAGAGAACAGAACAGGACAAACAATTTGTTAATGAAAAAAATATAATCATCAAATAGAACAGTAGCTTCAACCACCTTATCGAAATATCTTCCTTTCTTAATGGACACAAATTGTATGTTTTGGCTTTTGGTAAAATTGCTATATAATAAGATCAAAGTTGATTTAATTGATTTAAAGCAAGTCTGTAAGCAACTAAAGTCATATATAGTTAGAAAACGTTCTCAAAACGCAAGGTAAATGTTATTTTTTTCACTATATCTAAAAACAATCAAAATTGAAAGTCTTCTTCATTAAATAGTATAAAAAGGTAGCTAGTTCAGTTCAGGAAATGTGCGAGTCTCTCATTTACAGAAATATAAAAGAAATGGTCTGCTAGGAAATTACAAATTTGTTTTATTGTGTTACAAGTTCTTTCTCATATTCTGAACGGAATTACATCAAAACATCACCTGCCTACACATAGCGCTTGCCAGACGGTACAACATGCTGTCAAACGAAAAATACATACAGTACAGAAGGTTGCTAATGATCTGTTCCTCCTATTTCCCAAATCGTTTTCGTATTTTAGTGTTGTTGTGAACTTGAATTGAATGTCCTAAGATTCTATTTGATTAATCACCATATCTGATGAAGTGACTCGTCATAAAATACCATAGCAACGCTCTTTTGCTCTTAAAGAAAAGACTTATTTTTGTTTTTAATCTCCATGGAATTTCTTAAACAGAATTATTGGCGCCCACCATTGTTAAAAATATTTAACTTTACAAGACAGCAGAAATACCCTAGAGTGGAATTTAAGTTTTAACAATTTATGCGATAAAGTAAGACAGAAATTGAGTTTTATATTTGATTTAGAAAAAGTTATTGTTCACCAAAAAATTCGAAATATGCTATTAGTCTGTTATGTTCAATCACGATATATTTTTCAAAGAGCAAACAGTAAGGTCTTCGAACTTCCATTTCTGTTTTTTGTAAATCAGGTGTTTTAATCAAATTGAACTAAATTATGGTAGTTCTTGCATAAACAACACACACTTTTGCAGATATACGAGTTTCGTGATGTTGTTGAACTGCAGGTAGTAATTATACAATTCAGCCATACGCAATGTTATTTCAAATGCGTAGTTTTGACGTCATATGTCCTTGAATTTTTGAAATAAAATAGAAACCCGTACGAGAGCGTGGGTGTCTTTAATGAAGCAAAAACCAAGTTGCAAACTACGTTCTTCATTGAATGTATACCATCTGAATGAAAGGTTTCACTCAATAAGACTGGAAGTAACGCTTAAGAAACACTTTGTTGTGAAACAAAACGGAAATTATGTGTATAAGGATTGAAAGACATTTCACCACGTTTCAGATTTAGAAGACAAGCGGTGTTATGTTTCTTGATATTCAGCCAGACCAGATTTACAATTTGCGCTACAGTCTTTTGGTGTTCTTTGATTCTGGTTTCGAATTTTCCCTTAGGTTACCATAAATATGTAGAAAATTAACAGAAAAAGAGTCTAGTGGAACTAGCAAGAACTAAGCATTCAGCATTAATTTTGAAGTAACTAAAATTTTAAATATAGCTACTAAGAAAAAATGCATTAAAAAACGGGGGCATGCGCACAAGCCAAAAATTGAAGTCGTTTCAGTTCAGTGAGAAAGCTGAGCTAACGGCGCTATTTTCGCTCGACTCAATCTCTCTAGTTTATCATTTCTTGTAATATCATGTATTTGGTCAGTGAAAAAAAAATCAAACCAGCATAGAAATATAGTGTGAAATTAGAGCGAAACTAGAGTGAATAGCCCTACAGCCAAGCCTTGAAAGTCTTAAAACCTTTTAATTAGCAAACTTGAATTTCAAACTTTTTGCTGGTAGAGACCCTTTGGCTTTTGCAAGTTCGACACACATTCTTAGCAGGGAATTCTAAAAAGATTTTTAACGTTTTAACTAGAGAAACAGTAATCTTTTTATAGAGTTTTTAATAATGTGTGAAGTCCTTCGTTATATCAAAGTGAAATTTGTCTTTGGACCTCAAAACTCCTTTGTTAAATAGTGTTTTCGTTAAACTGACGTTCGTTATAACCGCCTTATAAACTGTACGAGTTAATTCAATTTCACTGGGTCAAATATCAGTGCTTTGCCTCAATATCAAGGGTTTCGGTTATTGTTTTGTTTGTGAGTCAACTGCCATGTGATTGGTGGTTTCTAGACAAAGGTTTCTTTGTTTTAGGCCCTGAGGATATTTAATTAGATTTGAAAAGTTTCTTTGTAAACATTATGTCAGCTAAGCATTCATGAAACTCGTCTATTAGAGACTTTCGTTAATATTGGGGTTCGCTATGTAGCTCCACTGTAAAATTAATGACGTTACAGTTTATGGCGATCTTTAGACTCACACTGAGTCACGCTGCCTGTGGAGACTAAATGGTTTAAGAGTGGCTTCGTTCGGTATGTCTTTTCAGTTGTTCTTAGCCTTTAATATATAGCTTCTTTTATAGTTCTCCCATGATACTTTGTGTTTCTAAAGACATTAACAAAAACTTCTTTTAAATGAGTGTTGAAAGAAATACTCGATATTCTTGAAACTGAAAACTCATAAATTAACGTACTGGTAATAGCTTCCAAAATACAAAATCATGACATGGATCATTAGAAAGTCTCAACTACTCACTTTAAAATTTTAAATAGTTTGGTTTACAATACGCACTTATAATCAATGCATCATATTTTGTAATAAAAATTGTAATAATTACAAAAATATTTGTTTAACGGTCAAACTTTGAAACAAAATCTTCGATATGCATTTCATTCAGTCACGAATGATCTGCCTCCAATAGCTGTGTTACCTGAGGGTCAGTCTTGTTTGTAAGCGTTTTGAATGTAATGAAGTTTAAGTTGAAGCTTTTTTCGTTCAAATGCTTTCTTTGGTTTTCAAAGTTTGCACGGCCCCTACAACAGTTCATACTGACCTCAGATAGTTCACGCAAGACCAAAGTTATTAACTCAACCGACTTCTGCTATATTATTATACGATATGTCGAGTGTAATGACAGCGTACAATACTCTCAGAATATTTCGTTCTGTTAGACTCGCTTTGACAGTTCAAAATATTTTGCACTAAACAAATAAAATGATATAATTGGAGGAAACACTAGCGAAAGTAAATGATCTGAGAGTACAGTAAGTTTAGTTAATGTAGATATAAGCCAAGTAATTGAAACAATCGATATAGCATAATTTCAGTGAGGCAAAGTATATGCTTTGATCGAACTTGGTTATTTACTTAATCAGTAGTTTCCTTCTGAGATATCCTAAGTAACGCCTTTCGCAAAGATAAAGTAGTGTTTCGAGTTCAAGTTAAAGTTTACGTTTTTTTAAATCACCTACCAACTTGCCTTTGTGCATTATAAGAAACGACATTTTATTATAACGCCCGAAAAAAGTAGAAGAAATGTCATAGTTCTAAAGGATTACGCTTTCTACTTTAAATGCAAACAAGACTAAGAGTAATTGACATAATAATAGCTACTTAGCGTATGATTAAATTGCATTTCATAAAATTTATTACAGTCGTTTTTCGTAAGGAAATGAAAGAGCTCAGTGTAACTAGAATACACCAGTTTCTTATGTAAATGCTGTAGTATCTGACTCAACAAAATCATATATGTGCAAACATTATAGTATATATACTATAAATAGTACTATAAAAATATAAAGCGATGAGTTTAAGAAATAAAATAGAGACACACGAAGTGAAGCTTGAAGGTACAGCTAAGCGGCTACATTGAAGAGTGATTATAAATTAATATCTTAATATAGTTGTTTGTGCGCTTCATCCAACTAGTAAACCTTAATTCTATTTCATGATCAATTGAGGTGGGTATTCGAGAGTGGCAGAATATTTACTGGGCGCCCGAAAGCGCGAGGTAGATATTCACAAAGCCACTATCCACCGAAAATGAAATAGAATAAGTGTTTTCGTACATACCAGCGAGGCAATTGATATTTAGAAATTTCCTTTCAAGACAAAAAATCGATTTGTAAGAAAAAATACTTTTATTAATTGAACTATTGAGCGTGATGAAACTTGCGCACGAAGCTTGATTTATAACACGAAATGTAAAAACAAAACTTATTGATCTTGAAATACTTTTTAACCAAACTTTATTTTCCTTCTTAATGTTCTGAGTAATGATTTTTCTGTACCTTTTTCGATATCGTGATCCGAAGCGGACGCGAAGAGAATAATACTTCCGTGCGCCATTTTGTTTCGGTATTTCTGAGGTAAACACGTAATATTAATTCTAATCCAATCAAATTGCGCGTAGCCGAGCTGGTAATTGTTACGGAAGAAGAACGTAAGTAAAGTTTTGGTCGTTGAATTAGTTTTGTCGCACAACAAAACCTGTATCAGGACAATTTCGGAGCCTGTCAAATGTATACCGTAACACCTTGCCAAACTACTAAAATGACGATCTAGAAAGGCTACAAAATCGAGCTTTGCGCATTATCCATACGCGGCTGCCCTGGAATCGTCCGGTTTGACAACGATGCACAACCGACGCCAGATATTGACTGAGCGGCTTTTTAGCGACATGATGTCCAAAAAAGACCACTGCTTCTTAAAATGAATTGTGCCCAAACCTCAAGGACAAACCGCAGTTGTAATGTGCCCACTTGCAAAACAAACCGTTTTAAAACAGTTTTATAAAATAAAACTCATCAGAATGCTTCGAAAGTAATAAGTCTTAACATTATAAATAATTCTTCCTATTACTATTATCCTATTTTATAGAGATAGTATTTTATTGAATTGTATTTTTAAAATCAATTGTAATTCAGCCTTTGGCTGCAAATTTTAGATTATTATAATAAACCATTTTACTTTACTTTACTTTACAAGATATGTACAGTTTTCGTGTCACATTACTAGTTAAGCACAATATATTTATATAACAACTTTGCATGCATGTGCAATACTGCTATATGCTCAGCACTTCGTTAGCTAAAATGCTATTTAAGCGATTCTTAAAATTAGTTTAAAACACCTAATTTCCGCTTAAATATTTGTTATCAGTTTTAAAATTAAATTCTGCGGAAGAGAAAATGCCTATTTTAGGGCCAAAGCTAAGAAAACTTTTGAAGCTCATTAAATATGTGTGATGCCACGCGATTTGAAAGGCGGGAGATCAATCTCACTTTCCCGGTCCATGGCTGGTGTCCCAGTGTTTGAGCAAAGAACTCACTTATAAACGCTAGCTATATATAGTATAGGGCAGCTTGGAGTCCTTTCAAACCATGTGACTAAACAATGCATCACCGCGTAGCTTATGTATGTATCTTGGTTCACGGACTTTAAAGTACTTTAACAATCCTTAAAGATGGTCAGGTAAGCTCTTTGATCCATTACAGTCGCATCGAAGTACGTGTTGGAAAAGCCCTCAGAGCTATAGAAATTGGCTTCGATTCGGTAGCACTTTAAAAGTGTTTATCTGGCAAAGGAAACTGCTTTTTAATGATATATAAATCAAGCTTCAATAGCATTTTGACTGATTAAGGGCTTTATTATATGGAAGGGGGTTGGCCCGATTGAGCGGGTTGAAAGCACAACCTTAGCTCGGTATTACATGAAACGAGCCAGGCCGGGTGGAGTTTCAATTCGTATTTGTTTACAAAATGGCGGAATTGCGAAAATTTTGCAGGGCGCTCAATTGCCAAGCCAAAACGAGGCCGGGGCAGCCCGGTTGTGCAACTATATGAAAATGTTTACAGTTTCAACCCGGTTTGCCGGGATCCAGGACGGTTGTTACAGAGATCTCGGCAAATCGGGATGAAGATTTTCCATGTAATCACGGCGAGAGTTATCACTGATAGCCGGGATCTCGGTAGAAAAACTCAGCCCGCTCAACCGGGCTAGTTCGTTCCATATAATCGGGGCCTAGTGCAGTCAAATTAGTGTCTACTTTCACGTTAAGTTAATGGTCAAAATGTTACCAAGAATCTCAATCGGTTTGTTCACGTTCTATTCGTGAGCGACCGACATTTTCCTTTTATTTGTTGTTTGCCAACTGATACTGTCCGTAATATCATCGCATTCATAAACAACTTAACTTGCAATATTTAACGATTTTTGTTTTTTTTGCACAATTACGTGATTCACTTGCTTTTAGTAATTTATCCGAGGAATAAAACTATAAAAATTAATATTTTCAAAATTTTTAGTCTATTTTTTGCCACAAACCAGTTTTGTTTCGAAAAAATACGATAGTAAAATCATGTACTTGCTAATTTCCTGACTTTTTGATAAATTTTACAATGTGTGTGTGTGAGAGATTGTGTGTGTTTTGTTTGGTAAATGTGTGGGTATGTGTTTTTTGGGGGTTTTTTTTTTGGGGGGGGATTGATGCCATTATCAGATTAAAAGGTTTTATTCAATGGTGATGCGGTTTCAAAGTACAAGTCAGTTAACAATGGAATAATAGTTCAAATAACTTAATGCAAAATAGGAAAATTAGCATAAAGGTAAAATAAATCAAAACAACACAAAAAATAGAATGAGTACAGCATTGTCTAAATAAAAACTTTAGCAGAAATAGAATCACTTTATACATTCATTTCAGGACTTAGATGCATAATAAACATCATTTCTTTAGTAAAGCAATCAAACTTATTGGCACGTTTCGCCAGAATCTTGAAGTGATCTATCAATTGCCGAAACGTCAATTTGAATCTTGTTCTGTTAATTTATCTAAGTTGTCGCGTTAGCAAAACCTTAATGATTAAGATCTACTAAAAATTAGTTCGGTAAATAACATTTTGATAAGCTTTAAATTTTCTCTTGCATATTGTAGAAAATGAATTTGTCAGGCTCGGTAATAAACTGTATTGTTCATAGTTTTACAATGAAGCTGACTTGATCTCCTGCTTACAACAGGTCGAGACTGCCACTCTGAATGATTAACTTCGTCAACATCGGCGCGGACAACATCAGTGCACACGGCAATCAACACTCCGAAGCGATGCCTCAACTAGCCAACTCCAGCAACAATGGCTCTGAGAGCCCGCAGTCTGACAAATTCACGCAGATTTTCGAGTCGACATTTTTGTGCGTGTTGTCAATCTTGATTATCAGCGGTAACACTCTCGTTTGCATGGCTTTTCGTCGGAATCGCAAGTTGCGAACAACAACCAACTGCTTTCTAATCAGTCTGGCTGCCGCTGACATCATGGTTGGGGCGTTTTCCGTCCCTTATTGGATCTACTTTAGACTTCTTGGTAAGTAGCAATTTCTAAACGTGCTTTGAAAACTATCAAATGTATACGTAAAACATTTGCGTTGAAGCCAGGTGTTTTTCACACATATTCCAAGGTAAACCCCACTAAAGAGTGGATGGCAGAAACCTTTCAGGACACTGATTGCATGTTCGGGATCTACCTTTTTGAAATTCATAAAACCCTTCTAAAAGACGTGGAAAATGTCTTTAGAAACCCTTTTCCTTGTGTCACGCTGGTTCTCGGGTATATTTGAGTTTGGATAGAAGCTGGGATACCACATGGCCGCGTGGGGATATAGAGGATATCACATGGCCGCGCGGGGATATGAATTTTATTCTTCGTAGCCTGTGTGCAGACGCCAGTCTCCGTTCGGTCAATTTAAGGGCTAAAACAAAGTAAAAATTAAGCGGCTATGCGTAGACTATGATTGACTGTGATAAAGTCTACTTGTTCAGATGGAATTACGACCAAACCTTTGTTTTGTCTTTTCAGTTTCCCCAGACCATTCTTCTGTGATCTACAAGATTTACATAACTTACGATACGATCTGTGGTACAGCGTCCATCGCCAATCTTGTCATGATCAGCCTCGAGCGCTGTCTGTCGGTGACGTATCCCGCTATACATCGCAATATCAGTCAGATGACTATCTTCATGTGTGTTGCCTCAACCTGGGTCTATGCTCTCATAGTGGCCCTGCTCGACTACGCCAAGGGCAACAGGAAGTGGTACCCATTATTCGTCAGCAACGCCAGCTTTTTAGTTCCTCTTCTGATAATTCTTATTGCCTACTCAATTATTTTCAAAATTGCGCGCTATCGCGCAAGACGCGTCGGTTCAATCGCGCGGGAAGTGCGGGTGGCTGTGACGCTAGCAGTAGTAATTTTGGCTTTTGTGGTGGCGTGGCTACCGTTTTTTGTAGTTATATTAGTAGCTGTGTACTGTGGCCACTGTCAGGTGCCTGTAGTGATGGTATCAATTGTAAAATGGATGCAGTACAGCGGCTCAATGGTTAATCCCATTATTTACACATACAGAAATAGAGACTTCCGCGCTGCTTTTCTCAAGATTCTGTGCCCAAAAAGGAGAGAGATTTACAAGAAAAGTCTGCTAGAACACTCGCGTAATAGCAACTCGGTGGTGCGTGTCCCACAGAAGTGTCTACTTAATGGCAACAATCATGTTCAAAATTGCATTTTGTATGAATGCTCAATATAATGGAGATATCTGATAAGCACAGGGACGAGGCGGCTGTCTGTCACGAGGGAGGCCTGGGTTCGAAAATGTTTGTTAATGGCAACACTTATGCTCCAAAATGCATTTTGTACGAATTCTTGAAATGAAGAAGTTGCCTGATAAGCACAGCCAGAAAGGCAGCAGTCTATCATTAGAGAGGTCTGGGATCAGTTTCCAGCGCGAATATATACTAAAAGTAAAACGTGCTGTGCTTAAACAAACGTAAATGATTTAGATCTTCGTGTCTTCACCGATGGCGTTAAACCTCAGGCCTTGGAGGTTCTCCACCTCTGAATCGTGACTGGAGTAAACCAAAAACCAACAGATTAAACCGAAACTGCTGGATCTGGCAAACTTTGCTAACAAGAACTCACGCAATAATGAGCAAACCAGTTTTAAAAATGAAAAACTGTTTCGAACATGGAATCTTAACCACAAGAGATTAAACTGATGTTAACGTTAAAACGAAAAGAAAATTTAGAAAAAGAGATGCTATATTAAATGTACTGTGTGGTTACTCCCTTCCTTGCCAAAACCTGATGTGTATTAATTTGTATGAACCCTTAAAAAGGTTCTAGGCAGTATAAGATATTAAAGGGAAGAGAAATTAAACCCAAAGGATCATTCGTGTTTGATATTTCTATACTCTAAAATTAACTAGTAACCTGGAAACGTGGGCTTGAGTTCGGGTGGTGTAGCGGTTATCACGCCCATCGCTTCTCTTAGCCGGCGGGGCCTTCGCACTCCGGGGACGAGAATGTTATCACGCCTGACTAGTAACCTGGAGACGAAGGTTCGAGTCCTGTCTGGGGAATTCAAACCATTTTTTTGGGACGAGTGTCTTTGAAGTAGAAAAAGATGCTATATGATTTCTACTTTAAAAACAAAGTTCATTTAAAGTGCTATAAATTGGACTCTAGTCGGGGGCCGCAGTTTTTCCAATTTTCCCTTTTTTGTTTTATTGAGCGATGTTTCAAAGCGTCAAATTCAAACTAAACAAGTAAACTTGCAGCGTTTTTTCGCCACAAAATGCGGCTTCACAAAGTAAAATAAGATAAATTTTCTAATACTCGTTTTCACTATGGTATCACTAGTTTCAAACGTGAGATACCGTGCCAACAAGTTTAAAAGAACCAAAATTTAATGATTAATACAGGCGTCACGGTTACCAAGCAATGCCGGATTAAGTTGTATAGTAAGGGAAAAGGTCAAAACAATGGTACTTCCTAGGAACCCAATTTAGGGGGTGGGGTATTGTGTGCCGCCACCCAC